>SNQJ01S0126047.1:0-18039 GCA_010110895.2 Picea sitchensis | reverse complement strand
CTTTCTCTCTTCTGAATGAGAATTGAGTCTGGAAGGCATTGGAGATTGACTCATCTGTGAGATGTAGTCTTGTCTCATGTGTCACCAGAGAACCAATTAGTTCATCTGTTGAAAGTCTTGACAGGTCCTTGGATTCAAGGATGGCTGTTACAACCATTTCAAATTTCCTGGGTAAACTTCTGAGAATTTTCTCAACTATTCATTGATCAGTGATTGTTTCACCAATCAATCTGATCTGGTTCACGATACCCAGGACTCTGGTCATGAACTGATCTACAGTTTCGGACTCTGTCATTCTGAGAGTCTTGAATTGTGTCCACAAGGACCGTAGTTTAACTGTTTTTACCCTGTCATTGCCTTGGTAGGAAATTTTGAGGATGTCCCAGGCCTGTTTGGAAGTACCAGCGCCTGTGATTTTCGAAAAAATTGAATCATCCACCAAATTCTGTATCCAAAAATTTTCTTTGTTTTCCTTGGTCCTCAGAGTTGCCTGAGCAATTCTCTGGGCATTTGTCATGGCAGTGAGGGCGGCTGGATCTAGTTCCACATAGCCAAGATCCACTGGTTCCCAACATTCTTGTGCTTGCAGGAACGATCGCATTCGAAGAGACCAAAATTCGTAATTCTTTCCCAGAAGAATCGGACCCTGAGTTGGTCCTAGATTGCTAGACGATGCCATATATAAAAAATTTCAGAAAAAATAGAGGGAAAAATTTCGTATTTACCTCCGATCTCAGAAATGTCGATTTCCGATGGCCGAGGGGAGCTTATCGGGCTTGAATTGGCCCTTTGGTCTCCTTGTAATGTGACCACGCGTCTTTCTTTTAAAGCGTTACGGGTTTTTCCCGTTTCTTTGGCTTACAAATCGCCGAAATGTGAAAAAATCGCCTTTGGACTTTTCAACGGTCCAGATCTGCAGTGATCGGACGGTCCAGATCGTTTTGGGATTTCGCGATTTCTGGTGTCGAGGTTGTCTGTCTCCTTGGTTCCGCGATCGCCGATTTTTCGATGGCGCTGTCCTATCGGGACTTTTCCCGATGGCTCCGATCTGCGACACGCGTCCTCAACAGATGGACGGTCGTGATCTCTCCTCCCGATTTTGCGATAGGTTATGTCCCGGACCTCTTGTCTCCAGGATCCGCGAAATGTCGAATCCCTAAAAACCGATGAAGTCGCTTATCGGGACTTTTCCCGAAAGCTTCGATCTCTGCCACGCGTCCTGAATAGATAGACGGCTAGATTTGCATCGTGGATTTCACTGGAAAGAAAACCCGATCACTTATTCTTAGGATTCCCGATTTGCCGAATCCCGATATGCCGATGGCCCTTTCCTCTTCGGGACTTTTTCCGAGTCCCCGGATTTGCGCCACGCGTCCTTGAAAGATGGACGGTCCTGATTCAGCCTCGAGATATCGCGACTTGCGATGCTCCGAATTGCTGTCACCTTGAAACTCCGAATGCCGATACGCTGGCGTTGCCCTTGATGTCTGCCACGTGTCTAGTAAAAAATGGACGGCTGAGATCTTATCACTATATCGCGTATCGCGATTTCACGAGTTGCGATGTCAAATTTCTTTGACAGCTTGAAACCCTGAATGCTGATATGCCAACGGGCTAATCTGCTGCCACCTGTCCTGTAAGATGGACGACTGTGATCGTTTCGGGATTTCGCGATTTCGCGTATCGGAGTTTTTAGAGAGAGGATTCTTTCGCTCCTCCAACTCCCGATTCCCGATTTTGCGATGGGATAGGATCTCGCCATGTGTCTCTTGATCGGACGGTCAAGGTGACGTCGGGATTTCGCGACTTCACAAGTCGAAATCACTCCTGTGCACTGCAGAGGACTAAACCTCGTGCACCTTCTCGCTGATCCAACGACTATCGGTCCTTTGCGCAAGATCTAACGGCTGAAATGGGTTTGCCTTTTCCGTGCTCTCCTTCTTCCCTTCTCGACTGGTTTCCCGCCTCGGATATGTTGGCAAGATGAATCTTTGCATCCTTAATGGTTGTTCTTTGTATGTTTGACGCAATCTTTCCCAAATTTAACGGAATTTTCTCCTGCGGAAGAAAAGATTCGTGAATCTTTCAAAGATTTGAAAGAATTTCACGAATTCTTCGTTCTGTGCTTCAATCTTTAACATATGTGAGGGAAATTTTCGAGTTCTTTAAAATTTCTCGCCTCCTCCGGCTTTTCTTCGTCAATCTTTGACGATTCTTGAAAAAAAAATTACAAGAATCTTTAGGGTTTCTTCTTTTGCGTTCTCTTCGTCCAGGATCTTTCGAGCGTTGTACGCTCTGCTTCCTCCGCAAGCTTGTTACGGTGATCTTTAAAGAGTATTACGGCCATCTATCCAAGCCTTGTGAAAAAACTGTGTCGCGTGCTCTCAAGATGCGCGTAAGCGCTGCGCTGTGAGGATCGTGTTGCTCTCCCGACTATGTGAAGAGTCTTACACCTGAAGCTTTGATACCATGATAAATTGTGGAGCAAAGAGAAATGCAGAGAGAAATAATAGAACAGTATATTGAAATGTATGAAGAAGTACAGAACTCAGAAACTGAAGAGATACAAACAATAGGAAATAGTTGAGCTTATATATGCTCAAGCAAGACATAAATAGAAAGTACAACTGTCGAGTACAGCTGGCAGTGTACGGTCATACTGTTGAGGATACAATATATTTAACACAATTTACATATAACTCTGGTAAAAGGATCTCTAAACTATAGTGCAATTCCATATAGAAAGATTTGTAGTTAGTGCAATTTCCATATAGAAAGATGTGGAGCCAAGGCTAAAAAATAAAATTTCTTAGTAACTCTGCCTAAAGAAGTAAAGTGCAATTACATTCTGCATGTGGAAAGACACGGGCCATCCAAGGAATGGAGTTCTAATTGAATCGTGCCGAGAGCTAAAGTTACAATCAAGGGAAATGGATCTCACAAGGGTTCTTACAATCAAGGGAAGTACAATCTCCTGATGTTGTACTTCCTCTCACTGTCCTTTTTGCATTATAATGGCGATCCTCCACTCAAGGGTTGGAATTTCAAATTTCAAACGGTTAATACTATTCTAATGTCCATTTTACCAGTTTTAGGGTTGGAATTTCAAATTTCAAACTGTTACTATTATTGTCGGTTTTACCAGTTTTAGGGTTGCAATTTCAAATTTCAAACTGTTATTACTATTCTAATGTCCGTTTTACCAGTTTTAGGGTTGGAATTTCAAATTTCAAACTGTTAATACTATTCTAATGTCCATTTTATCAGTTTTAGGGTTGGAATTTCAAATTTCAAACTGTTACTACTATTGTCGGTTTTACCAGTTTTAGGGTTGCAATTTCAAATTTCAAACTGTTATTACTATTCTAATGTCCGTTTTACCAGTTTTAGGGTTGGAATTTCAAATTTCAAACTGTTACTACTATTCTCATGTCCATTTTACCAGTTTTACCAGTTTTAGGGTTGGAATTTCAAATTTCAAACTGTTATTACTATTGTAAGTTTTACCAGTTTTTTGGAATTTCAAATTTCAAACTGTTACTACTATTCTAATGTCAATTTTACCAGTTTTAGGGTTGGAATTTCAAATTTCAAACTGTTATTACTATTGTAAGTTTTACCAGTTTTTTGAAATTTCAAATTTCAAACTGTTATTACTATTGTTAGTTTTACCAGTTTTAGGGTTGGAATTTCAAATTTCAAACTATTATTACTATTGTAAGTTTTACCAGTTTTTTGAAATTTCAAATTTCAAACTGTTATTACTATTGTTAGTTTTACCAGTTTTAGGGTTGGAATTTCAAATTTCAAACTGTTACTACTATTCTAATGTCCGTTTTACCAGTTTTAGGATTGGAATTTCAAATTTCAAACTGTTACTACTATTGTCAGTTTTACCAGTTTTAGGGTTGAAATTTCAAATTTCAAACTGCTACTACTATTCTAATGTCCGTTTTACCAGTTTACTATTGTCAGTTTTACCAGTTTTAGGGTTGAAATTTCAAATTTCAAACTGCTACTACTATTCTAATGTCCGTTTTACCAGTTTTAAGGTTGAAATTTCAAATTTCAAACTGTTAGTACTATTCTAATGTCGTTTTACCAGTTTTAAGGAAAGAGGTTGACCGTTTCATGAGATTTTAAACCGTTTTTGACGACCCATGCAATTCTAATGTCGTTTTACCAGTTTTAAGGAAAGAGGTTGACCGTTTCATGAGATTTTAAACCGTTTTTGACGACCCATGCAATTTGCCGATCAAATTCCATCCCTGCAGAACTAGAAAACCTTTTCCCCGTACTATCTACTTACAATTTATTTGAAATCTATGAGCCTATCTGCATCTCCTACCCATCTCCATTAAATCCAACTCCCTTCTTACCACGAATGCACTGTCAATTCAAACTTGCCTTGGCATTATGTTCGTAACCTTTCTGACGGGATTATCCACCCAATTCTGTACTACAAGCATTACTCCACTCTCGGCAATGATTCCAGAAAATGGAAAGCGTCAGGTTCACGCAGCGCGGCACTACGCAAGTCGCGTTGAAAAGGGAGCTAAAACCCTCCGATATCTCGATGATTGTGCTGCTCTAAACCTCCAATATCTCGATCTGGGTCTCCAGATCCCAATATTAAGAAATATTTTTAAATATATAAAAAATTAAATGTATAGTTTCAAGAAAATAGATATATAATTTTATTAATAATAATTACAGTATATAAAATGATCTATATTCATATTATTATAGAATTTTACTATATTTATTAAATAAAATTTTATAAATAAAAAATATAATAATGTAATTAAACATTACTATATTTTTTATATAATGAAAAATCAATATGAAACAACTTTGATTTATAAAAGGTTATAATTTAATTACAATTAATATATGAAAAAAAAATATGTTGAAAAATATAAATCTATACTATCACATATTACATGTACTAAATAAATTTATAACTTGAAACTTTTTGTAACCACATATTAACATATTACTTGTACTAAGTAAATTTATAACTTGAAATTGTACTAAGTAAATTTATAACTTGAAACTTTTTGTAACTTGAAAAATTGTGTATCTTAATCAATTTTATAAATACAATTAACAAAATAAATAAAAAGTTAAAAACTTTTTAATATTTTAAAATTGAAATTGTTATAAAAACATTATTTTAAAAAATGCTTGAGTGAATTCTTCTTTTAAAAAAAAATAAAAAATTAAGAAATTATTATAAATTAAAAGCTTTTTTTTTTTATTGATTTTAAATTGAAAAGAATTTCACAAGGTGATATAACTTTAAATATAGTCAAATATAGTTGATTATGGGTGACATTTAATTTGAGAGTCATATTTTAATGTGAGGTTACAAGATGACATAACTCTAAATGAACATTGCAATGTGACATAACATTTTCATGGTAATTTATGTTAAATAAACAATGCCCAACCATAATAAATAATGAGACACCATCCTTTATGTTACAGTGTGGCATTGTGTTGTACATCTTCATTGTATTATGTTGAAATACATCATTCCTAAATGGTTACATCACATTGTGATGTTCATCTAGGGTTATGTCACACACACACACACACACACACACACACACGCACACACATATGGTAGTTACATTCTAAATCTCTTACATAATGTGACATAACCATGCTCAAATGTCACAGTAACATAAACCAAGAAAAATGTTGGAATGACACAAAACCCTTTATTAATGCCCAATAGAACATCACACTTGATAAAATCTGCAATGTGACATAAATATTAATAATATTATTAAACCAACCCTCGACAGCCACAATAAAACACCATAGCAAACCATAATAAACAATGCTCAACCACGCCTAACAAAAATCAACTAAAATCAATGTGTCATTACCCTCAATGAATGTTGAAATGTGATAAAATCCTTTATGAATGTGACAATGTGACATCACATTTGATCGACACCACAATGCAACAAAACCATTAATGAATGTAGGAAGTGGACACACATTAACCAAGATGAATGTCTCAATGTCACATAACCATTGAGGAAGATCACAGTCAAACATAGTCATCAACCATTTAGGAATGTCACAATCCAACACAACCCTTCATAAATGTCGTAATGGAACAAAGACATTTACATTATAATGTCACAATTTGACATACATATTCATTTTATTGTGGCGAATTATATCATTCCTAAATGGTTATCTCACTTTGTGATGTTCATTTAGGGTTATGTCGCAATATGATATAAAAATTTAGGAATAATGCAATTCGTCATAAGACAATGAAGATGTAAATAGAAATGCGACGCAACTATGCTCAACCAAAATCAACCAAATTCAATGCACCATTACCCTTGATGAATGTTGAGGAATGTCACAATCCAACATAACCCTTGATAAATGTCGTAATGAGACAAAATAATTTGTGTCATAATGTCACATTGTGACGTACATTTTCATTGTATTATGTCGAGTTATATCATTCATAAATGGTTATGTCACTTTGTGATGTTCATTTAGGGTTATGTCACAATGTGACATAAAAATTTAGGAATGATGCAATTTTCCATAAGATAATGAAGATTTACATAAAAATGTGACACAACCATGTTCAACCAAAACAAGGAAATTCAATGTGCCATTACCCTCAATGAATGTTGAAATGTGACAAAATCCTTTACGAATGTGACAATGTGACATCACATTTGATCGAAACCACAATTTGACATAACCATTCATGAATGTAGGGAATGGGAAAATGTAAATCAAGATGAATGTCTCAATGTCACATAACCATTGAGGAAGATCACAATCAAACATAGTCATCAACCATTAAGGAATGTCACAATCCAACATAACCCTTGAAAAATGTCGTAATGGGATAATATCATTTATGTCGTAATGTCTCATTGTGACATACAACTTCATTGTATTATGTCAAACTACATCATTTCTAAATGGTTACGTTACATTGTGATGTTGATTTAGGGTTATTTCGCAGTGTGGCATAAACAATTGGGAATGATACAATTCAACATAAGAAAATGAAGATGTAGATCAAAATGTGACACAAACATTGAGGAATGTTGAAATTCAACATTATTCAATGAAGGTAAACATTGCAATGTGACATTACAATAGTAAAACATGGTTAAACACAATCAAATTGGTCAACCATAGGTAATTTAGTGTGATGTTTTATGTTGCAATGATATGTATATATATATATATATATATATATATATATATATATATATATATATATATATATATATATATATATATAGTCCAACATAAACCAAGAAAAGTGTTGGAATGCTGCAAAACCTTTCATGAATGTCACAATACAACATCACCTTTGATAAAATATGCAATATGACATAACTTTTACTATTCTTAAACCAAACCTAGCCAACCACAATCAAACACCATATCAAACCATAATAAACAATGCCCAACCATTCCCAACCAAAATCAACCAAATTCAACGTGTCATTACCCTCAGTAAATTTCATAATGTGACAAAAGATTTTATGAATGTGACAATGTGACATCAAATTCAATCAACACCACAATGTGACATAACCATCCATGAATGTAGGAAGCGAACAGACGTCAACCGAGATGAATTTATCAATGTCACATAACCAGTGATGAAGATCACAATCAAACATAGCCATCAACCATTAAGGAATGTCACAATCCAACATTACCCTTGATAAATGTCGTAATGGGAGAAAATATTTTATGTTGTAATGTTGCATTGTGACGTACATCTTCATTTTATTATGTCGAATTACATCATTCCTAAATGGTTATGTCACATTACGTTGTTCAATTAGTGTTATGTCACAATGCGACATAAACATTTAGGAATGATGCAATTTGACATAAGACAATGAATATGTACATGAAAACAAAAAACAACCATTGAGGAATGTAGCAATTCAACATTATTCAATAAAGGTAAGCATGGAAATGTGACATTACAACAGTAAACCATGATTAAATGTAATCAACATGGTTAACCATAGTCAACCATTACTAGCCATAATGAACATGGTCAACCATAGCTAACTCAATGTGATGTTTTATGTCACAATATGTGTATATATATATATCATATTCTAAATATCTTACATAATGTGACATAACCGTGTTCAAATGTCATAGCCAACATAAACCAAAAAAAATGTTGGAATGTCACAAAACCCTTTATGAATGTCGCAATACCACATCACCTTTCATAAACTTTATAATATGAAATAACTATTAATAATATTATTAAACCAACCATGGCCAACTAGAATCAAACACCATAGTATTTACCATAATAAACAATGTCCAACCATGCCCAACCAAAACCAATCGAATTCAATGTGCAATATTTACCATTGATGAATGCCAAAATGTGATAAAATCCTTTATGAATATGACAATGTGACATCACATTTGATTGACACCATGATGTGGCATAACCATTAATGAATGTAGGAAGCATGCACACATCAACTGAGATGAATGTCTTAAGGGAACATAACAATTAATGAAGATCACAATCAAACATAGCCATCAACCATTAAGGAATGTCACAATCCAACATAACCCTTCATAAATGTCGTAATGAGATAAAATCATTTATGTCATAATGTTGTATTGCGACATACATTTCCATTGTATTATGTCAAATTACATCATTCCTAAATGGTTATGTCACATTATGATGTTCATTCAGGGTTATGTCGCAATGAGACATAAACATTTAGGAATGATGCAATTTGACATAAGACAATGAAGATGTACATCAAAATATGACTTAACCATTGAGGAATGTAGCAATTCAACATTATTCAATGAACGTAAACATCACAATGTTACATTAAAATAGTAAACCATGGTTAAACACAATCAACATGGTTAAACACAATCAACATGGTTAACCATAGTCAACCATTACTAACCATAATCAACATGGTAAACCATAGATAACTTAGTGTAATGTTGATAAATGGTTGACTATGGATGACCTTTAACTTGGCACCCATATTCCAATAAGGAATTGCAAAATGAAGGGGGGACAATGCAATTTGACATAATGCAATGAAGATGTATGTCACAATGCAACATAACCATTTAAGAACGTAGAAATTTGACACAAGTTTTCCTTGAAAATGTTACATGGCATTGCAACAAAATCTTGTATGAACATTGAAATATGACATGAGATTTAATGAATGTCGCAATGCAACATAGTTGTTAATGTTATCTGAAAAAATCATAAAGGAATACCACAATATAGCATAACTCTCGATGAATTTCACGGCGTGAAATCACATTTCATTAATGTTTGAATGCGACAAAACCCTTAATATAGAAAAATTCATGAATATACAAACTAAACATACTACAATAAATATCAATGCTACATTATATAAATATTAATTATATTATAAATCTCTTACGCAATGTGACATAAGCATGTTCATACGTTGTAATCCAACATAACCCAACAGTAATGTTGCAATGCCTCAAAGCCATTGATGAATGTCACAATGCAACATCACCTTTGATAAACTTCATGATGTGACATAACTCTTAATAATATTGTTAAGACATTAACCCCAACCAACCACAATAAAACACCATTGAAAACCATGATGAACAATGACCAACCATACCCATAAAAAATCAATCAAATTCAATATTCCATCACCATATATGAATGTCACAATGTGACAAAATCCTTTATGAATGTGACAATGGGACATCACATTTGATCAGCACATGTAAACCAAGATGAATGTCTCAATGTTATAAAACCATTAAGGAAGATCACAATCAAGCATATCCATTAACCATTGATGAATGTCACAGTCAAACATAGCCATTAAACATTGAGAAATGTCATAATCAAACATAACCCTCGATAAATATCGCATTGGGACAAAATCTTTTATGAATGTAATAGTATGACATCACATTTCTTTTATATCAGAATGTGACAAAACTCTTAATGAACATTGCAATGTCACATGAAATTTAATTAATGTCGAAATGTGACATAGTTGTTAACACAACAAGATGAATGTTACAATCTGGAATAATCATAAAGGGATGCCACAATACAACGTAACCCTCAATGCATGTTACAATGTTACAAAATGCTTTATGAATGTCACAATATGACATCACATTTAATCAATACCACAATGTGACATAACTATTCAGGAATGCAGGAAGTGGACACAAGTCAACCAAGTTGAATGCCTAAATTCCACATAACTATTCAGAAAGAACACAATCAAACATATACATATTATAAAGTAATATAAAATGAATTTTGCAGTTTGACATAACCATTGAACGATGTCACAACCCAACAAAACCCTTTATCAACACTGCAACACAACAAACCCTTTAATAAATGTCATGATGTGAAATCACATTTCATGAACGTCACAATGTGACAAAACCTTTTTTGAATATTACAATATGACATGACATTTGATGAATATCACAATATGACATAATCATTAATGCGACAAGATAATATTGTATTATTAGTATTATTATTAATAATATAATATATTAAAGTTATAATATATTACTCATTTTTTGTATTTGTTATTATAATTTAATTTTTCATATAAAAAATATATTATGATTTTAAAAATTACAGTATATTAACTTATATAAATATAATATATGTTTAAAGTTATATCAATATTAAAGATATAGTAATATTATATTATATTAGCTTCTATTAACTTACATAAATATAATATATGTTTTAGCTTATATGAAATGTTACAGTATATTAACTTATATTAATGTTTGTATTAACTTATATAAATATAATATATGTTTAAAGTTATATTATATTAACTTATATTAATGTTTGTATTAACTTATATAAATATAATATAGATTTAAATTTATATCAATATTAAAGATATAGTAATATTATATTATATTAGCTTATAAATATAATATATGTTTTAGATTATATGAAAAGTTAGAGTATATTAACTTATATTAATGTTTATATTAACTTATATAAATATATTATATAATATATGTTTAAAGTTATATTAATATTAAAGATATAGTAATATTAATATATAAATATAATATATGTTTTAGCTTATATGAAAAGTTAGAGTATATTAACTTATATTAATGTTTATATTAACTTATATAAATATAATATATGTTTAAAGTTATATCAATATTAAAGATATAGTAATATTATATTATATTAGCTTCTATTAACTTACATAAATATAATATATGTTTTAGCTTATATGAAAAACGTTTATAGAGAAGTTGATTATTAATGAATAAACATATATTAATATTAAACTCTCTCATGCTACATAACTATTAAAAATATTATTAAATCATTAATTATATAATATTAATATTATTAATATTGTATTTTTAATGTTATTATTAATACAATAACATATGTTATTTTAATGTTATTATTAATAATGCAATATATTAATATTATGTATGCTGTTTTAATATATTTTTAATGTTATTAATAATAATACAATAATATTATGTGTGTGTGTATTTTAATATATGTTTTAGCTTATATGAAAAATGTTTATAGAAAAGTTGATTATTAATGAATAGACATATATTAATATTAAACTCTCTCATGCTACATAGTAATAAAATATTATTAAATCATTAATTATATAATGTAATATTATTAATATTGTATTTTTAATGTTATTATTAATACAATATATCAATTTTATATTAACATTAACATATTAATATTGTGTTTTATATTATTATTATTATAATATATTAATTTATTATAATATAATATATATTTTAAATTTAATATTTTTTTTTTTTTTCCATATAAAAATTTATAAATGTTTTAACATTATACTTGATTAATTGTAAAATTTTATATAAAATTTGTTCATAGGATTAAAATAAATATTATATTAGTATAAAGTTAATACAAACATTAATATAAGTTAACATTATGGTTTATTATGTGTGATTGTTATAAGACTGTATGCTAATATTAATATAATTCTATTAATTTAAACATTATGTTTTTTTGTTTGTTTGTTTATCCCATTGACATGTGGGACTTTTTTTTTGTTTGTTTGTTTGTCAGTGACATGTGGGACTAACCTGTGGCTAAGAAACTGTGACTCAGGGGCATCTAAGCCGTAAAAATCACCCGAGGATCACACCCGGCCTGAGCCACACAAACCCTTAACATGGCTGGATTTTTTGTCCCCGCAGGTTTCAAACCGATGACTTTAACATCACGCAGTGCCTTAACAACACACTCCGTCACCGACTGTCCTACACCTTGGGGACATTAATCTAAACATTATTAATAATAAAGTTTTTTGTTAATTTTATTTATATAATTATTCATTCATATAAACATACGATTTTAATTATTTGAATATATCTTTATGCACCCATGGGTAACTAGAAACAACCACATTAATAATATTAATGTGTCTCAATACGTGGATAAGCATATATTTAGCACATTAATAAAAAAATCTCCTATAGTATGTACTAAATATATACATATCGATGTATTGAGACACATTAATATTATTAATGTGGTTGTTGCTAGTAATAATATGGATCATAATAATTTGATTGATCTACCAATGATTTTGAATGGAGTTTGTTTAAGAAACCCTATTGGACTCAAATCCGCACTTAGTCAAGGATGTATCTTAATAATATAATAAATAAATAGATCCGAATGACCTCGGATTGAAGCATATATTAAGTGTTCATATGAAAATTCAGTCTCTCAAACAACCACATATTTTACTCAACAACATTAGCTCAACCAATCAAATATTTTACTCAACAACATTATTGTAGGGCATATATTACCTATATGTTTGACTAACCTTTAAAGTTACAATCACCAAATTTATCAGTAATTGTCTTTGGGGTTCCACTCTGTTAAGGGCATCGAAATACCTAATAATGAATCCTTCCCATAAATGACCTCAAACGTGGAAATTTATCAGTCTAGAGAATGGTGAAAGAATTGTGTTAAATGATATATTTTTCAATACCCTTAAATGAATTTCCAACTCACACCAACTCTAACTGTTGAATCATGCATGATGATTTTATTGTAATATTTATGATTTTCTGTTATTATGATGCATATTCATAATGATCAAGACGTCCACATACAATATATGATGCTAGTATTTTGTTATATGATGTTATTATTTTGTTTGAATGTTTTTCATAGTGCCAAGGCTAACAAGCCATAGATCAATCTCCGAGAGAGATATTTGTGATCAATATTAGTACAAGTATCCTCTTGCATAATGTTGTAATGACATAAGTTGAGAAGATAGAAAGTGGAACCTAGATGGTCTGGAAGTTCTAGTAATTTGAGGTATTAACAAGAGAAAATTGATCATTCACATTGGAGTATGGTTTTGTGGACTCAAGATTTATCAATACATTATTCATATAGATGAGTTTTTGTTTCTTCTTAGTAATTATGTTTTCTCTAGTTCCTTGTAATCATATGACCCCAAAGGAAACATGTTTAAATATACCTCAGTACTCAGTCCATTCATGTCCATAAGACATGACTTAACCATCTCATTAACATTTCTTTTGGCTCTAGTAGCCAGCTGCACCAACCAAGTTTTTCCATGCTTGATTCTTGGAAAATGAAAACTTTCCACCATCTTAGGATCTATATAACTATGACTAGCTCCTGAATCAATTAAAATAGTAATGGTTTGGTTGTTGATCATTCCTTCCACTTCAATCATATGTAATTGATACTCTGCTTGCTTATTGTCTAGGGATGCATAGATGCTAGGTACATTTCTACCCATGTCCTCCATTATTTCATGCCCCTGTACATTGTGAAAAATCTTCACTTTTTCACTTCTGTGAGGACAATACTTCAAAAATTATAAAAATGATAGAAAACCACTCAAATACATTTGAATCTTAACCGTCTCATCTTTGATGAAAGAAACATACTTCACAAATTATAAAAACCATCTTTAATATCCATCTATTGCCATACTCCCAAGCTTGAGTTCAAAGAACTCTTTCATTTTCTTGTCATAGTATCTCTTAGTTAAGTATTTATTTTCGAAATACTTCTTGAATTCCCTCCAAGTAACATTTTTCTCTTTAATGTGTTTCACCTGCACAAGTTGATCCCACCACATGGATGCCTTTCCTTTGAGTTGATAAATGACAATCCTTCCTTCTACATGAGAAGAATAATTATGCAATTGAAAATACTTTCTTATGCCCAACAACCATGTCTTTGCATCTTCATCCTTCTTGTGCTCACCATCAAATGTAGGAGGTTTTATTTTGTTCATTTCCCCTCGTATCTCATCCACCCCAGACCTCTTATGATTTCTGACAGGGGATGGATTAGAGCTTTTGTGTGCTCTCTTATTGGAATGCCTCTGGGAGTGACAATGATTTCTGCTAATACTTCTTGTTCTTCTTTACTCATCAAGAGACTTGTGACTTTCTGATTTTCTTGAGCCACTCTCCATATCCAATTTATTTTCTATTCTTTCAAGGCTCTGTATCAACTTCATGTTGAAGTCTTCCTGTTTCTCCTTGGATTTCTTAATCCTTTCATTATCTGCCTGGTGAATTTGGACATCTTTCTGCAATTTTTTAAGGATTTCCATCATGCCCATGTCTATATCTATTTTTTATCCATGGCCATTAGAGTTCAATCCTTCAATTCCCAAATGGAAATCCATTCCTATAACTTAATCCTCCTGAATGTACACGTCATATGCCTCTTCCAATCTCTACACTATGTGACAATTATGTTCAGATTTGGAAATTGCTCACTTTGTAAAAATGTGCAGGCAAATGAATTTTGTCAGGCCATAAGTATTTAATAAACTTTCAGAACAACCTATACCAATATGATTCTTAAAAAAATAGAAGACTTTATTTTCTAGCATCCGATTGTTCAAGAATCCCCACGTCTCTATCTCTGAGCCTTTCTCTTTTCTCTAATTCAATTTCGGGCACTAGCCCACTTTTTCCTCAATTCAAAATTCATGTGACCTCGGGTTATGGCCAAGCACTAGGATGATAGGTTCTTATTCATAAATTCGGGCTTCCTGGCTTCGAAACTTCAGAGATCTAAATCTTCTTGCAACCCTAATTTTCAATTCTTTGGAGCGTTGAATTGTGAACTTATGAAGAACGGTGGATCAACGGTCCATGACTTCCCATCATCCAATGGTGAATATTTACTATGGAACTTAGGCTTTAGGAATTCATAACTTCGGGACTTCGAAGCTTTGGGGCTTCGAGACTTTGAGACTTTGGGGCTCCAAGACTTCGAAGGATTTCACAACTGCTAATCCAGATTTAGGAATGGAACGAACTAATTAATAGACTAAATACAATAAACACAGAGATATAAAGAATAACACAAATATCTAGTGAACAATATCTTCTATTAAATAATGAAATAGGTTTAAACTGTAAAACTATAGAACTGAAATAATTGCTCGAATGGTGGTATCTATCTCTGAGAAGAGATGTGGCTGCTACATGCATCCTTTTGAGTATAATAGATTACAATGAGGCTCCATAGGCCTTTTTGATATTACTCATGAATTCCAAAACCTAGACATCCAAAAACCTAACCTTAGAAGGTGAAATGTAATATACCAGATATAAAAAGTATGCATAACATAAATAAAATGCTAGAAATGGTAGAATAACAACAATATAACTAGAACAATAACCACAATAGCACTGAAATGATATAAGAATAACAACAGAAATAACACTTTGATTCTGAAAGCAATGTTCATAGGCCTCTTCGAGGGGGAAACCTCTAGTTGAGCAGAGCTCTATTACAATAATATCCAAGATAAGGTTCTCATACCCTTGACTCTTATTTATACTAAATATATCTATCAAAAGAAGTATCTAGAGGAAGATCATTCTAGAAGCAGAATCTTCTATTAGGTATTCTTACATTCGACTTATTCTATTTTATTGAAAGGCCTTATTAATGTTGACCTTTATTACATCTGAATATATTTTTATACCTATGTGCGGGTTAGGACCCTAACATGTTTGCCCCCTTAAAAACAACCTTGTCCTCAAGGATTGAGATATGGAAATTGCTGCAGAATGGTAGCTAGTTCCCAAGTGGAATCTGTTGGAGTTGTATATTTCCACTAGACTAACACTTCCTTGATGGTTCTCTGATGCAGGTGATGCTCACGTTGGTCCAAAATTGCTTGTGGATGTAGCCAAATGGATCCTACTTCGAATAACTCGGGTAGGGTGGTTTGAATTTGACACTTAGTTCCAATCACCTTATTTAAGCATGAAATATGAAAAACATGATGTAGCTTAGAATGACTGGGAAAAGCTAACTGATAGGCCACCTGTCCCACACGCTTAAGAACTATAAAAAGACCATAAAATTTGGGCTCTAGCTTCTAACAATGCTCAACCTTGAGGGAATTTTTCTTGTAAGGTTGCAGTCGAAGAAACACCTGATCCCCTTCTACAAATTGACGTTCAGAGTCACCTTGATCTGCCTGTTGCTTCATGTGATTCTGTGCCATGAACAAATTCTCTTTGAGGGTACGAAGAATATCCTCTCGAACTGTAAGCATTTGATCAACCGCCTGGACCTTCGAGACACCAGGTAAGTATGAGAGAACCGAAGGTGTATTTTTTCCATATACCGCTTCAAAAAGAGTCATGTGTGTAGTTGTGTGGTATGAAGTGTTGTACCACCATTCAACTAGGGGTAACCATTGAGCTTATTTATTTTTCTTTTCCAAGGCAAAACACCTCAAATATGGTTCCAAACACTTATTCACAACTTCCGTTTGACCATCATTCTAGAGATGATAAGCTGTGCTGAGATGCAATTGGGTGCCTTGTAGCTTGAAAAGTTCTTGCCAAAAATTGTTGGTGAAAGTTGGGTCGCGATCATAAACAATAGAATGTGGCATGCCATAAAGCTTGAAGACATGATCCATGAAAAGTTGAGCCACCTTGGAGGCTGTAAATAGGTGTTGAAGAGAAAAGAAATGAACATACTTGGAAAGGCGATCAACAACCACCATGATGACTGATTTATTTCCCGATTTGGGTAAGCCTGTAATAAAATCCATATAGATATCCCTCCAAATAGCAGGTGGAATTGGAAGTGGTTGTAGTGTGCCCGAAGATTTGATTGTTTCTCCCTTGTTGCGTTGACACACATCACATTCAACTACAAAATTACACATGTATTGTTCCATTCCATCCTAGAAAAAAGAGTGTTTGACCCTGTCATAGGTTTTGGTAAACCTGAAGTGCCCAGTTGTGGGTGTAGCATGAAGCTCAGAAAGTACCATGGATTTAAGTTTGGATTTTTTTCTTAAATACAAAAGTCCTTTGTATCGAAGCTCATCATGGAGCCAAGAGTACCCTATGGAAGATGGAGCATTGAAATGCAATTGTTGGATCAACTGTAGACATTCCTGGCGGATGTCTTGGAGCCAATCTGGTACAATGAAGGAAAGTGAAAAAAGGGATCCATCATCTTCATACTTTCGGGAAAGTGCATCCACAACCACATTTTCTTTTCCTTTTTTGTAAATGATCTCATAATCATATCCAAATATCTTTTTCACCCATTTTTGTTGCTCCAGGGAGGAAATCTGTTGTTCCAAAAAATACTTGAGGCTTTGATGGTTTGTCTTAATTTGGAAGCGTTTCCCCAATAGATAAGGGAAACACAGATCAAAGAAATGTAGAATAGCCAACATTTCCTTTTCATAGATTGATTTTCCTAGATTTCGTTCAAACAGTTTCTTGTTGGTAAAGGCCAAAGGCCGACCCTCTTGCATAAGGACAACACCAATTCCTTTCCCTAAAGCATCACATTCCAAGACAAAGGTCTTTGTGAAATCAGGAAGGGCCAGGACTGGAGTGGTGCACATGGACATCTTCAAGGTTTGAAAACCTTGAGCC
>SNQJ01S0126046.1:19554-33076 GCA_010110895.2 Picea sitchensis | reverse complement strand
TGCCCCTCTTCCAGCATATCCATGTCCATGCCTGCTGGTACTGTCTACTAGTTTTTCTCCACAATGGGTGTGGGGTTTACTGGTGACGTATCCAGTGATGGGATTTGGTCCACATTAACAACCTCTAGTGGTTGTTGTTCTCTTTTATGCGATTGTGTTTGTGCTCTGGTCCTAACTCTGGAGTGTCTGGAAGTTTGGCTCAATTCTTCTTTCTTTTGTGGTTCCATGGTGGTAGGATTCGATCGTCCGCCGAGCTCAGTATCCTTTGAAACCTCTGTAATCTTCTCTCTGTGCTTGGTATACTCTATCACTCTCTTCCTTTTCTAATTTCACAATAAGACTTTGGCTCCTGTGTCCTTAATTTGTATGGGTTTTGTGTGAAGCTTGTTGAAGACTTTAGCTTTATGATGGATTCAATGAACCTTGGGTTCCTTCGTACTTTCCATTACTCTCCCTCCTCGTCTCTATTTGGTGCGATTAATGCAATGTCCCGTGAGTCATTTTCGGCATTCAATTCTGCTTGCCTTCGTCACTTAGCACTTCTTTTTTCATCTTTGACTTTCCTGCTTGTTTTTGTTTTGAACTGACTGTTGTCCTTATATTCACAGGGTTCGTATTCCTAAGTGTGTGGCTCCTTCTCCTTTCGACGCACTGTTCCTCCATTGGTGTCATTTAATATCCTGTTTTTTTTTTAGACTGCGCAATGATTTTCAAGTTATGGGTGGTCAACTGTCCTTGTACATCTTTAGTCAACTTCCATTGATAATCCCTTTGATTTCTCCTCCTCTTATGTCTTTCAGATATACAACTCCCCCATCTGTGACAATTCTTACTTCATACGGTCCTAACTAGTTCATTTTGAGTTTTCCTGGATGCTGAATTGATTTACTGTCATACATCAATACTAAGTCTCCTTTCTTGAAAGTTTTCTTCTTGATATGTATGTCATGCCAAGCTTTGTCCCTTTCTTTGTGAACTTGCTGGTGGAACCCTGCTAGGATCCTATCTTCCTCCATGATCATCAGTTCATTCAGCCTCTCCCGTACTGGGCCTCATTTTGTCATGTGTGTAATTGCTGCTATGCACAGACTGGGTGCCAAAAATTCTAATGGAACTACTGCTTCTTGGTCATATACCAATCTGAATGACGTCTGTCCTGTCAACTTCTTGCATGTGGTCCTATATTCCCACAACACTGCTGGTATTTTGAGGTCCCAATCATCCATGTTGACATTATAGATCTTCGTTAGTGCATTCTCAAGGATTTTGTTAAATGCTTCCACTGTTCCATTTTCCTGTGGGTGATATTGAGTGCTCTTTTGATGATGGACTTAAAATTCTTCAGTCATAGACCTAATAGTGTTGTTAATGAAGTGAGTGCCTTGGTCGCTCATCAAAATTCTTGGGTAACCAAATATCGTGATTACTTGTTCAAACAGAAAGTGTGTTGTTGTTTCTGCGCTGCAATATTTCACTGGTGCTACTTCTGCCCATCTTGTCAGGTATTTTGTCACGATGATAATGTAACTTGATCTTGTCCTCTTTGTTGGTGGGTTAATTGTTCCCACAAAGTCTATTGCCCATTTTTCAAATACCTGCAATGTTACTTGTGGTCGCAATGGCATCTCATCACTTCTATTGGGTTTACCGATCCTCTGACTGACATCACATCTCTGGCAGTATTCTTTCGAGTCTCTGTGAATGGTCAGACACCAAAGTCCTGCACTTAATACCTTCTGCACAGTAGCTTTTCCTGCGTAATGTCCTCATGTTATTCCCTCATGGGCTTCTGCTAAAACTCTTGGTCTTTCATGTTCTATCACATATCTTCGCAAGATGTTGTCTGATCCCATTTTGTATAAGTGTCCTACGATCAGCTGATAGTCAGCAACTCAGGCTACCAGTTTTTTCTTCTATGCAGTGTTATACTCCTGTGGTACAGTACCTGTACTCAAGTACTGGATGATATTTCTAGATTATTCATCGACGACCTGGACTGAAAATAATTGTGCGTCTGGAAAGTTCTCCTCTAAATTTGTAGGTTCTTCTTTGTTCATGACCCTTGATAGATGGTCAGGTCCTGCATTCAATTTTTCTGGCTCAACTATTACTTCAAAATCAAATTCTTGAAATAGTAGTAACCATCGACATATTCTCCCCCCCAACACTGGCTTGTTGACTAGGTTTTTAACGGTTGAGTGATCTGTGAACATATTAAAATGTTTTCCCAATAAGTAATGTCTGAACTTATGCAGTGCGTAGACCATAGCTACGCCTTCCCTTTCTATAGTGTTCTACTTCTTCTCCGATTATGACACTTTTCTGCTCGTGAATGTGATAGGATGATCCAAATATCCTGCTCTTGGTTGTGCCAAAATAGCTCCAAGTGCTATGGCTGATGCATCCACATGTATGTGGAATGTCTTCTCCCAGTCTGGAAATACCAGTATTGGTATTGTTACCATATTTTCTTTCAGTGTATCCAGACCATGTTGACAATCTTCATTCCACTGAAACTTTGTATCTTTACTTAACAGTTTCTCCATAAGCACGATAATCTACACGTATCCTTTGATAAATTTTTTGTAGTACCCTGTGTGTCCCAATGTCGCTCTTAGTTGACAGACTGTTTTTGGTGGTGGTAAGTTCACAATTACTACAATCTTTGAAGGATCTACTAGTAAGCCTTTCTTGCATACTATATGACCCAAAAGTCTCCCAAACGATGTTCCAAAGATACATTTCTTGATGTTTAACAATATCTGGCACTGCCTGCATCTTTCTAACATTATCTGTAAGACCTCTACATGGTCTTTCAAAAAACTATAGATTGTCCAATCATCCAAGTATACCTCTAGAAACTGGTGGATAAATTCCTTAAATGCAGCGATGACTACTCTGGAAAATATTGCTAGTGCATTCTTCAGTCCAAACGACATGACTGTGTACTGGTAGGATCCCCATTCTGTAGAAAATGTGGTCTTGTATATGTCTTCCTATGCTGTCTTAATTTGGTGGTAGCCTGAGAATCCATCTGTGCATGAGTAAACTTCGTGTTCTCCTACATTCTCCAACACTTTGTCTATGAAAGGTGTAGGAAACAGGTCATGTAGGCATGCATCATTCAAATTCCTCAAGTCGACGCATATTCTTTTTCTCGCCTTGTTTTTTCTCTTGAACTACCATCAGGCTTGTCCATTCTAATTCTTCCACAGGTTCTATAATTCTGGGTTCGAGCATTCTATCGATCTCATCTTTAAATTTCTTCTTATATATCAGGTTTAGTTTGTATGGTCACTGTTTGATCGGTCTTACTTAAGATTTGAGTGGTATCTTCATTTCTCCTTGCTCCCCCACTATACCCTTCATTTTTTTAAATGTTGTGGGGAACAAATCACTGTACTCGCGCAGTAACTCTGTTATGCTTTCTACTATTTGCTCATCCTAGTAGTCCCCAATGCTGTCCATTTTGGGATTCTCAATTGTCCCAATGTTGACTTTATTCACCTTGATCGACACAACAATTACCTCTAATTCTAGAGGTGGACCTTCCACTTCTCTTTTTCCTTCTACTTCCTCGATCTGAATATCGCACAGATTGTCTTTATTGGGTGCTTCCTCCTATACATGGTATCATGAAAATAATTCTTTCACTGTCTGTCTGTTCTTTTGTTGTTGTTTTGTTATTATTTTGACTTGTGGTTCCTTAATGAATATCACTCGTCTTATCCACTTAAGTGTTGTGTCTATGTTGGGTTTCTCATGCTCGAATGAGAAAGTGACTGTAAAATTTTGTTGTAGTACTATCCAGCTTGAAGTTCCTCTACGCAATTCCAGGTCCGTATACCAGTTTACTAGTATTCCCTCTAGAGTGTGTGTGAAATTATGAGGTCATTCTTCTAGAGGTGTCATTTTCCACAGTGCTCTGCACTTCTCCAAATGTTCCACCGGTGCCCCATGTCCATTATACTTCTGATGCTGGTTGGTTCTCTATTCTGCACTGAACCTTATGCATAGTAATCGCTTACATTGGTATCTCTCTGTGATTGTTTCCTTGTGTGCGCCCCACCATCTTGCAGGTGTGGCCTTGAGTGCTATATCAAGTGCTAAGAGTCTCTGATTTGCTAACACTTCATCTTCATACTGTGCCAAGAATTATTCTAGATCATTCACTCCATGGAAATTGGGTGGTTCCCTTATCCTCGTGCCTACCCATCTTACTGTGTGGTCTATTCTTGTGCACCTTCTTGTGGAAACTTCGTGTGGCCTTTGTTGCCAGTTTTCTAAACCTGTATCTAAGTCTGTGACACATGAAGTAATGCTCTGCCAACTGAGTATCCCATTTGCAGTTGGGTTTATGTAATCCTCATCGCACGTAGTTGTTTTGTACCATTGGTTGATTTCATCTAAGTCTAAGTAAGTGGGTTCTAAAAACCTTTCCCCTTCTAATGGGTCTAACGACGCGATGCCCCTATATTCTCCTGACTCAAATGCCATTTTTCGTGTCTTTAAATTGATTATGGCTTGGTTATCAAACAACCAGTCCAAGATATGGTGTTGTGTCGTCCACTATTTCAATCACTTCAAAGTCTTCTTTAGTGCGCCATTCATCCAGGTCTATTGTTACTCCTTTCAGTCTGCCAATTGGTAGAACTCTGTGTTGGTTTACTAGTTTTAGTTGAACAAGTGAATATCCCATTGTGGGCTCTCCCATACATTGCCATGTTTTCTTGGGTAATACATTGATTTTGGATCCTAGATCCAGTATGATATCTCCCATGTTGAAATCTATGATGTTAACATTCATCATGAACTCTCTACTTGTTATTCTCCTTGTATATAGGTGATTGACTTTTTTTTGTTCTAGTTTTCCTTCTGTCTCTATGCTACATCTTTCTAATATGTTTTGCAATATTTTGACAGATGATGGATCATTCAATACTTTTACACATGATTTCAAAAAGCCTTTGATTGTACTTACTTGTCCCAGGGGATACATTTCTTTAGTATGATCCAGTGATGGAGGCATCTCATACTTTGGAGCCTATTTAGTCTTCTGCACAACTGAAGTCAACGTAATGTTGTCCTTATGAAATTCTTGTCTGGCCTGCTTAAATATCTCCTTCTCGATCTGCGCATCGAACTGATTCCTTGGTTCGACGTTATTCTTCACCCACTGGTGTTGTACTGGCTCTTGTGGGACTACATCACTCCCTGTTTTGGCTCCTCTGCGGGTAACTATGTTGATATTTCGTCCTTCATCCCTTGCTTTAGCTGAAATCCATTGCACATTCTTGTTGTTTTGATTACTCTTTTCCTGGATCTTTCCCATTAATTTCGGACATTCTTCCATTTCATGATCCAATGCATGACAATACATACAAGTTGTTGATGGAAGTGGACATTCTCTTGCATAATGCCCCGATTGTTGACAATTGTGACATACCACTAGTCCTCTACCTCTTCCAAATCCTCCTCTTTCTCATCCTCCACCTCTGTAGCCAGCTCGATCTCCTCTCATCGTGTTATACCGAGGCACATTATTGTACTACGTGGTATTGTACTGAGGTTGTGTTTTGTTGTACTGTGGTTGCACTGTATTTTATGGTTGTTGCGCAACATTATACTGTTGCTGCACAGTGTTGTATGGGGCTGGAACTTGGTTAAACTGTGGTGCGGTTTTCCCAGTCATCATTTCTGCCTGCACCCTATATGCATGTGATGTCCTTTCTCACATCAAATCCATATTTCTACAATCTTTGTCATCGTGGCCCACTAACTTCCAAAAGTTGCAATATGAACTCTTTGGAATTGTCTGGTATTTCTGCATCATTGGGTAGTGATATGGATCGTGGCTCGGTTTCTTACAAATTTCACACCATAGCCCTCCTGTTGGTAATGGATTTGGAATTCCTACTGCCATATACTTTGTGAATGTTGGACATTTGTTCTTGTGGTGTCCTTCGGTTCTGCATGTGGTACACCAAACAACTTCTCATTTTTCCTTACTTTTGTTCTGGTTTAGCTGGAACGTTAATTTCTTCAAATCCTCCTTCATCTCTTTGATGGATGGATTCGTCTGTTGATATTGGTTTTCTTCTAGTTGCAGGGCTTCTTGTAGATCCTCTTCCTGTGTCTGAAACTTCTGTTGTCAGAATGGGTATTTTAAGTGCGGTAGTAGTGAATTGACGAACAGGTGCCTGTGCTGTATATCAGTCATGAGATATTCAATTTTCCTTTCAGTCACTTGAATCTCTGGTCAATCTCCCATACGAATTCTCCTGGTTTCTATCTAATTTCTATCATCTCGTTCATGTACTGATCCTCTGAACTTGGCTTCTGAAACTCATTTATCAACAATTTCTTGATATCTAAAATCGTTCTGGTTGTCCTTGGTGGATTGTTTGTAGACAAACTCATATACCAATTCAGTGCACGATCCCTTATTGTAATCGCTAGTTCTGCAATTTTAGTATCTTCGTCTGTGATTTGTTTTTCTTCCTAGATCTTTTCACAGATAAAAAAATGCTTTTCCGTCCTCTGATGCTTCTCCTTTGAATTTTGATAACTTGATGGTGGGATCATGTCCTTCCATTCTGAATGTTGAACTACTACCTCCACGCGGTGTAGATACTTGACTAGTGCTTCCTGAACTGACTCCTCTAGTTGTTGTTCCTTGTGTAGATCTACTTCCTGTTGTCTTTCTTCTCTCAAAATTCGGTTTTCTAAACGGTGGTGTTCTCTTTGGTGTATTAGTCGCACATGGGTTTATGGGTTCCACACTGACAGTAATATGGATAGGATTGTTGCCTTCTCTTCCTTCTCTTGGACCTCTCATCTTCCTCTCATATGTTGTGCGTAGGATTTCCTCAATCTTCTCCACAGCCCGAAGATCCTCTACCTCTTCTTCATCACTTTCCAAGCCTTCCCTCATGGCTACGACTCTCTTCTTGGTATTCACCTTGTATTGGTAGGGTACTCCACTGCCCGTCTTTCCAGCTATCTCCATGATCCGCTTGATCTGGTCATCATCCATCATGATTGGGTCCAAGGCTTCCTCCTTCTCCCCTTTATCCACTTCTCCTTCCATTTCTCCTCTTTTTGTCAGTGCTTTCCCCCTTCCCCCATGTACGTAGGGAAGTTTAGTTGTCTGACTCCATTGTAATTACACCTTTGTTATATAGAAGTATCTTAATAGAAGTATACATCGATCTAATATACCTTCCTCGAGGCCCACATAGAAATTCTTGCTTCCCTGCATTGTACGACTTCACTGTATCTACTGCAAATTCCGTTATAAAGCCTGCTACAATACTATCGAGCCAAAAGTCTACTGTGTGGGTGAATTTGTTGTTCACCTGCTGTAACTGCTCAATATGAACTGAGGTCTAATCTAACTATCAGATCTAGTTTTTTGTGTGGTTATCCTTCAACTTCAATATCCACTCATACAATAAGTGTGGAAAATCACAGAAAAAAACTTCATGCAAATCAGTAAACACATACTTCTCAAGGTATTTGCGCGGTGTTACTCTAGGGTTTATTTTATCCTTCTACGGAAACTCCAACTCCTTTGTCTTCAGCCAGCTTTCGATCTTTTCTTTTGTGGGATTCCATGGTCTCAACATCCCCTCTTAACAACTCATTCGTTTCATCTTCTCATCATCTGATCCAGTCTTGTTTTGACCCGCCTTACGCAGATCTTACAAATTTTCAACAGATCCCATCTACTCAATCCTATATTGTTCCAACCACGACAACAAAACCATTTGTTGGTTACTATTTATATGTCTGAGTTTATATATTTAATACACTTGACCCAAGGTTCATGTCTACTAGGATTCCAACAAAGCCTCTAAAACTATCGACCCTCTTGGTAAACCAGAAGGCAACTCAATGCACAGAGTGCACTGTGGAGTCTCACCCAAGATAGTCTTAATGGGTGAATGGAATACTCAAGTTTTTGTAGTCCGGGATTAAGAGGGGATCTAGGAAGTGTGAACTAAGAGTTCTATTTAAATTATTAACTCAATAGACTGTCATTCATGATTATGCATGGAATATAATCAACTCATTCAATTAGCATACTAATATCTACTTGAAAACAATAATGAAACACATGCATCCAATCCCATAACACAGGTTTTACCTTGGTTCACCCCCTCCTGGGCTATGTCCACAAAGATCTGGCTCTAAGCTCTTTTGTTATGGTAGTTCTAAAACTACAACGTCGTGCACTTTACAACTCCTCTGAGTCGAGTCGAGATCTATTATGACGCAGACTAGATCGCACTAGGCTCCTCAACCTAAGATCTAACCCTCAAGATCCACCCTCCTGACTCTCCTTTCGCTCAACAACATACAAAAAGGTTACAACCAGTTTCTTGATACCTCTATCTCTTCTTACAGTAGTAGATCTTACTCCCTTGCAAAAGACGGTCTCTCATTTCCATCGAACAACAAAACATCCCGCCTCTGAGACCTAGGTATCTATATTTATACATTTCTGGCTCACCAACCATTACAATGTATTGCAAAAACCCTAACCCTAACGTCATTAGGTCTTCCATGCACACACGCGTGTTGCTCTTTCTTCTAGCTGTCACTTTCCTCGTGCATGCCTTCTTTCCCAAAATATCCTTTCTTTTCTCTTTGGCCTGCTTCCAACAATCATCCAACTTATTTCTCCACCGAACATCTTGAAGACATATCCATTTATCGACCTCCGTCGATCTACATATCCAACCTAGTCGGCATTGACAAACCCATGTACATCTACTTTACCACTATCACCTTGAGGTCTTCCTTGGTAGTATATAGCATAGTCATTCATGCCACACAAATACCTGAATACTCTCTTGACAACTATCTAGTTCTCCTTTCCAGGTGTCGACATGTACCTGCTCAACACTCTCGCTGCATGGGAAATGTCTGGTTGAGTGCAGACCATCGCATACATTAGAATACCAACAACACTTGCATAGGGAACATGTGCCATGTACTATATTTATTCTTATGTATTTTGACATTGTTCAACAATAAGCCTTGCTCCCACATGAATTGGCACCTTCACCAGTTTGCAATCTTGCATGTTGAGTCGTTTCAGAACTGTTTCAATATACTTTTTCTGATTCAGCCAAAGATTTCTAGTGGCTTAATCTCTCTTAATCTCCATTCCTAGAATGAAGTTAGTTTCACTAAGATCCTTCATGTCGAACTTGGAGGATACTTGCTTCTTCAACTCCTTTATTGCGTCCATGTTGTTTCCAAGTAGAAACATGTCATCAACATACAAAGATACATATATGAAACACCCACCTTCTTCCTTGGAATATATGCAGTGATCAACTTTGCTTCTCACAAATCCTAAACTAAGGATGTATGTGTCAAACTTCTGGTACCACTTCCTTGGTGACTTCTTTAGACCATAAAGGGATGTTTTGAGTTTTCACACCAACTCTTTCTTTCCCTTTACTACAAATCCTTCAGGTTGTTTCATGTAGATTTCTTCTTCCAGGTCCCCATGTAGGAAAATTGTCTTCACATCCATATGTTATATATCTAGATCAGATGTTTTAGCGAGAGACATTAGTACTCTAATGGAAGTTAGTTTTGTAATAGGGGAAAAAATCTCACCGTAGTTGACTCCCTTGAATTGGGAATAACCTTTCACCACCAGTCGAGATTTGAACTTATCGAATTTTCCTACGACATTCATCTTCTTCTTGAATACCCACTTTCTACCAACAGGATTTCTTCCACTAGGTAAATTGACTAAATTCCATGTCTAATTATTGTACAAGGATTATATCTCTTTGACGATGGCGTCCTTCTAGAGTTTACCCTCTGCTGAGTCGATTGCCTCACCAACCAACTTGGTCTCATCGTCGATGGCAGTTAGCACCAATGCGGAACGAAAGTTGGATGGACTATACCTCTCAACTGGTTTTCTTATTCTTTATGGCCTCCTTACCACCAGAGTCAGTTTTTCCACCTCTTCTTCAGATGCATTCGACTCATCTGAATCATCTTCTTCATTCCTCAGTTCAAACCGCACCATATTAGGATTATTCTCGGTCTAAAAAGATTCCTCAGGCTCAGACTTAACTCCAACTTCTTTGAAGACCACATCTTTACTGTACACTATTCTCCTTTATGGAAGATCCAAGAGATTATATCTCTTCATTCCTTCTTTATATCCAATGAAAATACATTTGACTTCCTTCTTGTCCATCTTTCTCCTCTTTTCCTTGGGAACATGCAAAAATGCATCACAACCAAATACTTTGATATGTGCCACCGAAGTATTCTTACCATACCATACCTCATTTGGAGTTGTGTCGACTAGTGTCGACGAAGGAGACATATTCACCAGATATCTTGCAGTGTCAACTGCCTCCACCCATAATTATTGTGCGAGCCCAACACCATTGAGCATGCTCCTTGCCTTATCCATCAAAATTCTATTCATTCTCTTGGCAACTCCATTTTGTTGTGGGGTATATGGTGTGGTATTTTGGCGTGATATGCCACACTTATTATAGAACTGATCAAATTCCTTTCCACAGAATTCACCACCATTGTCAGTCCTCAACACTTTAATCCTCTTTTCTATCTGGTTTTCCACAAGATATTTAAACTTCTTAAACCTATCGAAAACCTATGATTTCTTCCTCAAGAAATATATCCATGTCTTCCTAGAGAAATCATCTATGAAGGATACATAATACAGTTATCCACTAAGTGAAGGAACTGTAACCAGTGTAAATGTGTTGAACCTTTATAGAATAGATCTAGCTAGAAAATACCACACACATTTGCAGAGAGAAATTGAGAAAGAAGGAGCAAGAGTGAAAGAATGGAAGAATTCTCATTAACTGTATTCCACACTCAAAGAGTGAATAATTTAAAATAGATATAGGATACATGAGTAACTAATGCTCCATAGTGGTGGTCTAGAGTGATTTGGACACACACCAGAAGTTACAAGAGTAAAATGCCACCTAGTCTAGTCTCTCAGGCAGTTACGGGAGTGAACTGCCACCTAGCTGAGTTAACTAGTCAATCAGTCTTCAGTTAACTGACTAAACATGGAGTAGTGAGGAGTAGATCAAGGAATCAAGGGTAATGTACCAGTCTGGTGATGATCCCAAGGCAAGTGCACATTAGCATTATTATGATCCCAATGTTGCATGGTGACAAAACCAATGCAACATCTAAACTCAACTCAACTACTCAAAATGAAGTGTCAAATGAAAGAGAATATTCTTCAGGTGGAATATTCTCCCATAAAATATAGGAGACTGGATAATGACTAATTATGACTAATAAACACATAAAAATCTTAGGAAAAATAAATCCTAGGTTTGTGTGAAGTAACTCCAACATCCCCCCTGAACATCACTATGGTGAAAATAAAGAATGGGTCTCGACAACCAGGCCATGTTAGGTACCCAAATACAAAAGATACACTGAAATAAAGTGAGGAAAGAGGGAAAACCTCATGGGACCCCCCCCCAAGGTACAATGTATGTAAAAATAAATAAAAGGAGAAGGAACAAAAAACAGTTGCTAAGCAACCTTGTCCTTCACTCCAAGAGGACCTCGCAACTGTGCAAGTTTTTGCTCGTTGAAGATTTTGTTGAAGATGTAGATGTTTGCACGGATCTGATGAAGTATATGCATCATTGATATGTCCACACATATCCACTTTCTCTTCTTGTAATGAATAATATCCAAATAAAGTTTGGATGAAATTTTGAAAACTGTGCGGCCGTTTCCAGAAAAATGCTGAAATTTT
Source organism: Picea sitchensis (assembly GCA_010110895.2). Lineage (NCBI taxonomy): Eukaryota > Viridiplantae > Streptophyta > Pinopsida > Pinales > Pinaceae > Picea > Picea sitchensis. The sequence continues at coordinate 21,276 of SNQJ01S0126046.1, read as the reverse complement.
GTTGATTTTAAAATGATAATAACTTCACTTTCTCAGACTCCATTTTAGATGATTTTTTTTTGAAATTGGATATTTTCCCGAGATGAATTCAAATATCCAATTTGTTTCTGCAAATTTTTCTCAGAAAATATCAAAATTGAGTCTTATGTGCGCAGCTCCCTTTTTTTCTCCTGAGATGCCTGCATTGAGAATGGAAAAGTGTCTGCATGTCACCCCTGAGATGCATGCCATATATATTCCACATGAAATTCAGAAAAAAAATCTGAAATGGAGTAGAAATCATCTTCAATTAATGGGATAGAAATTTATGCAAATACTTGTGTAGAAGACTCTTCAGAATAAGAGGCTTGATCTTCTGACGGTTTCTTTGCTGGCTCTATCTTTCTAATCCCCTGCATGAAATCTTCACAATATTATTTATTCCCAAATATAACCTCCAATCTATTCCATAATTCATTTGGAGTGAAGTCTTGTGTGACATCACATACTTGGTGGAGAATTTATGGAGAAATAGACAAGCAGATAAATCCTATGGCCATATCTTGTTTATTGAGAAAGTCATTTTTCTCATCGGCAGAATCAGGCTCTACTTCCATTACCATGGTTATTTGGTATAATCATCTACTTCTGAGAAGAAGTATTATCTTTGGCTTCCACTCCAAATAGTTATGAGTCGTGAAAAGTATTATCGGTGAGTAAAACATATATTCCATCTTTTCTGTGTTCTTCAATCTTCAGTACGTGCAAAAATAATTTGTTGTAGCTTTTTCTTAGTAGTCCGTCGGATCTGATACCATGTAAATGTGTTGAACCTTCACAGAATAGATCTAGCTAGAAAATACCACTCACATTTGCAGAGAGAAATTGATAAAGAAGAAGCAAGAGAGAAACAATGGAATAATTCTCATTAACTATATTCCACACTCAAAGAGTGAATAATTTACAATAGATATAGGCTACATGAGTAACTAATGCACCATAGTGGTGGTCTAAAGTGATCTGGACACACACCAACAGTTACGGGAGTAAACTTCCACCTAGTCTAGTCTCTCAGGCAGTTACGAGAGTGAACTGCCACGTAGCTGATTTAACTAGTCAATCAGTCTTCAGTTAACTGACTGAACATAGAGTAGTGAGGAGTAGATCAAGGAATCAAGGGTAATGCACCAGTCTCGTGATGATCCCAAGGCAAGTGCGCATTAGCATGGTGATGATCCAAATGTTGCATGGTGACAAAACCAATGCAACATCTAAACTCAACTCAACTAGTCAAACTGAAGTGTCAAATGAAAGAGAATATTCTCTAAGTGGAATATTCTCCCCTAAAATATAGGAGACTGGATAATGACTAATTATGACTAATAAACAAGGAAAAACCTTAGGAAAAATAAATCCTAGGTGTGTGTGAAGTAACTCCAACATCCCCCCTAAACATCACTATGGTGAAAATAAAGAATGGGTCTCGGCAACGAGGCCATGTTAGGTACCCAAATACAAAAGATACACTGAAATAAAGTGAGGAAAGAGGGAAAACCTCAAGGGAAAAATCCCCCCTCAAGGTACAATGTATGTAAAAATAAATAAAAGGAGAAGGAACAAAAAACAATTGCTAAACAACCTTGTCCTTCACTCCAAGAAGACCTCGCAACTGTGCAAGTTTGTGCTCATTGAATATTTTGTTGAAGATGTAGATGTCTGCACGAATCTGATGAAGTAGATGCA
>SNQJ01S0126046.1:0-19544 GCA_010110895.2 Picea sitchensis | reverse complement strand
TATTCTCCCCTAAAATATAGGAGACTGGATAATGACTAATTATGACTAATAAACAAGGAAAAACCTTAGGAAAAATAAATCCTAGGTGTGTGTGAAGTAACTCCAACATCCCCCCTGAACATCACTATGGTGAAAATAAAGAATGGGTCTTGGCAATGAGGCCATGTTAGGTTCTCAAATACAAAAGATACACTGAAATAAAGTGAAGAAAGAGGGAAAACCTCATGGCAAAAATACCCCCTCAAGGTACAATGTATGTAAAAATAAATAAAAGGAGAAGGAACAAAAAACAGTTGCTAAGCAACCTTGTCCTTCACTCCAAGAAGACCTCGCAACTGTGCAAGTTTGTGCTCGCTGAAGATTTTGTTGAAGATGTAAATGTCTACATGGATCTGATGAAGTAGATGCATCATTGAGATTTCCACACATATACACTTTCTTTTCTTGTAATGAATAAGATCCAAATAAAGTTTGGATGAAATTTTGAAAACCGTGCGGCCATTTCCGGAAAAACGCTTAAATTTTTTTGATTTTAAAATGATCATAACTTCACTTCTCAGACTCCGTTTCAGACGATTTGTTTTTTGAAATTGGATATTTTCCCAAGAGGAATTCAAATATCCAATTGTTTCTACAATTGTTTCTCAGAAAATATCAGAATTGAGTCTGATGTGCGTGGCTCCCTTTTTGTCTCTTGAGATGCATGCATTCCACATGGAAAAGTGTCTGCATGTGACCCCTGAGATGCATGCCATATATATTCCACATGAAATTCAAAAAAAATATCTGAAATGGAGTAGACATCATCTTCAATTAATGGGATACAAATTTGTGCAAATACTTATGTAGAAGACTCTTAAGAATAAGAGGCTTGATCTTATGACGGTTTCTCTGTTGGCTTTTTCTTTCCAATCCCCTGCATGCAATCTTCATAATATTCTTTATTCCCAAATAGAACCTCCAATATGGCCCATAATTCATTTGGAGTGAAGTCTTGTGTGACATCACATACTTTGGAGAATTTCTGGAGAAAAAGACAAACAGATAAATCCTATGGCCATATCTTGTCTATTGAGAAAGCTATTTATCTCATCGGTGGAATCAGGCTCTACTTCCATTTCCATGGTTATTTGGTATAATCCTCTACCTCTGAGAAGAAGTATAATCTTTGGCTTCCACTCCAAATAGTTATGAGGCGTGAGAAGTATTATCGGTGAGTAAAACATATATTCCATCTTTTCCGCGTTCTTCAATCTTCAATACCTGCAAAAATAATTTGGTGTAGCTTTTGCTTAGCAGTCTGTCAGCTCCGATACCATGTAAATGTGTTGAACCTGCACATAATATATCTAGCTATAAAATACCACACACATTTGCAGAGATAAATTGAGAAATAAGAAGCAAGAGAAAAATAATGGAAGAATTCTCATTAACTATATTCCACACTCAAAGAGTGAATAATTTACAATAGATATAGGCTACATGAGTATATAATGCACCATAGTGGTGGTCCAGAGTGATCTGGACACACACCATAAGTTACGGGAGTAAACTACCACCTAGTCTAGTCTCTCAAGTAGTTACAGGAGTGAACTGCCACCTAGATGCATTAACTAGTCAATCAACCTTCAGTTAACTGACTGAACATAGAGTAGTGAGGAGTAGATCAAGGAATCAAGGGTAATGCACCAGTCTGGTGATGATCCCAAGGCAAGTGTGCATTATCATGGTGATGATCCCAATGTTGCATGGTAACAAAACCAATGCAACATCTAAACTCAACTCAACTCGTCAAATTGAAGTGTCAAATGAAAGAGAATATTCTCCGGGTGGAATATTCTCCCCTAAAATATAAGAGACTGGATAATGACTAATTATGACTAATAAACAAGGAAAAACCTTAGGAAAAATAAATCCTAGGTGTGTGTGAAGTAACTCCAACAACCGGGCCAAACACATATCTATGCACCAGTTTTAGAATCCCATTTTCTCTTCTCTCTAGATGGGAACCTCACTCAAATTTGTTTTCCATATATGCAATGTTCACAAAAGTCAATTTCTAAACCAAATTTAGGAAAACCTTTTACCATACCTTTTCTTTTCATAGCTCGAAGTCCTTTTTCTCCAATGTGTCACATCCTCTCATGCCATAACCTAGTCAGGTCGATTTCATCATGTCATGTCGAGTCGGTCTTAATCAAATTAGCTCGAGTCGAGTCGAGTTGTGTTGACATCGAGTCTAGTTGACTCATAGTCGAGTCAATTTCAGTAGCAACGATGTTGTTACATATAGTCGAGTCAACATTCCTTAACATCGTGTACATGGTACCAATCCGAACTTCTTTCATTAATACCATCGCACCTATGACCATCTTGCATGAATCCTTTGGAAACATAGTATTCACACCTGCATCACTCATCTTGCTGATAGATATCAGGTTTTTTTCCAAACCCCGAATGTGTAGCACACCTAGAAGGGTTCTTTTCCTCCCATCCTGCAGTGTCAGTTGGACTCTTCCCCATTCGACAATTCTTGTTGTCAATTCATCCCCCAAGAACACATCACCCCCATCATATCATTCATATTCATAGAACCATTCGTTATGTGGTGTCATATGATAGGATGCTTCTGATTCGATCAACCAAACATCTTGATCCGACTGTGTACTGGTCGACGCCATATATACATCACCTCCATTGTCTGAGGTCATCTTTCTTTTAGTTGAATACGTCTCGTTGGATCTAGCAATGAATTATGTTTCCTTCGACTTATAGTCCTTTTTATAATGCCCAACTTTACTACAATTCCAACATATTTGTGTCAACTGAACTAGGAATTTAGATCTACCCTTTGACTTGAACTTTCTACCGAATAATTTTCCTTTATCTATGTCTATCAATAGGCCTCTCACTACTAGATCATATTTGGTTGATCCTTCCATGTTCTTCCTTCTCATTTATTCCGATAGTAGAGAAGAAACCACATCCTCTAGTTCTAGTGTGGTTGTATTAGTCGCAATAGCCACGACTAAGCTATCCCATGAGTTAGGTAAAGAACATAATAGGATGATACACTTCTCCTCATAATTGATATTAATATCCACTGACGATAATTGGATTAACACGATATTAAATGCATTTAAATAATCAATCACCGAATTTCCATCACTCATCCTCAGAAGATACAATTTCTTTTTGAGAAACAACTTATTTACCTGAGATTTCAACTGGTATAAACTTCCCAGCTTGTCCCACAATTTCTTGGTCGAATCTTCACCTGAGACATTCAGTAGCACCAAATCTTCAAGACAGAGTTGAATCATACTTATTTCTCTTCTTTCAAGTTTCTCCCATTCTTCCGTCGACATGCCTATCGGCTGGGTACCTGGCCAGACCGTTGTCCATTGTTCTCAATCTACAAGAAGATCCTCCATTTTAAGCTTCCAAAGCTCAAAATTTTGGCTATTGAATTTTTCTATCTCTATTCTGGAACTGCTCGCCATTCTTTACCACAATCTATGACTTGCAACTCTTATTGTACCTAGGGTTTAGTTCTCAGATTCAATATTTGATATACTCGTCAAAGCCTAACACCGCTCTAATAACTCTCTTGTCAGGGAAGACCTAAGCTCGGATACCACATGTCAGGAAATGAAAGACACTTCCACACTAATCCTAGTAGAAGAGAAGAAGAATTTAATCAAGAATGCAAATGACACAAGTAATCACATAGTACACCGATATTTTACCCTAGAACCCTTAACCAAGAAAAACCAACATTCCTTTGAGCGTTCTTCTCTCTTGTTGTCTTATTCAATTTGATTAAAAGATTACATGTCTAACCTTAGTCCACACCTAAGACACAATCAACATCATACCCACTTGCTAGTGCAAGAACAACCCTATAGCCAATTTGTCTTACATATGCATGACCAACAACCTACAATTACACATGCATTAACCTGCATAAGTGCATTACAAAATTATTTTGCATTTTTCATTAGCCTTTACGTCCTTACAACACGCCTCTTTATAGGATTTACAATAGGAAAAAACCTAAAGATTGGCACCCAAAAACGGTTACATATCCATGCATATCATTGGCTATAAATCCCGCAAATCCTGAGATTATGTTACAATCAACTCCAAGTCAGGTTACTAGTCGACTACCAATTGACCTTCATTCGATCTCTAGCCGGTCATATCACTCCCACACTTCGACCTATTTTCAGTTGAATTTATGTTGATATCTTTGAATTCAAATTTATCCAGTCGACACCCTCAACCTTCGACTTGTTGTCGATCCACCTCGACCTTGACTGATGTCGATCCACCTTGACCTTCGACCGTCAACCGATCTACCTTGACTAGACTTTCGCTTCAAAGAATATAACAACCCAACAATAATTGTAGTAGTGTTATGAGTAAAATGGTAAAATACACAATATATAATCTACATGGCTAAGTGAAGTCTCCATAGTAGTGATCTAGAGAGATCTAGACACTCATTGATAGAAATCGAAGTAATTTGTCACCTAATCCTAGTTAATTGATCTATGCAATCATAAGTTAACTAATTCATAAGTGTAAAAGTGAGAGAAACATATGCAATCACAAGATATATGCCCTCTTGGCCACATGCATGAGATATCCACACTCATGGTGAGGAAACCGAGGTGAACATGCAATTGCTGGTGATAAAAACAAGGTTTCTATATAGGAATACCTCTACTAGTCTAATTGAGGTGTAATTAACTCTGAATTGAAGAGGATATGCACCCTATTTTCTAGGAGGTGCCCTAATTTGCAGGGGAAAATTCTCAAGAGAGAATATTCTCATCTATGGAAGTTCCCTCAACGTTGGACTATCAACATTTGGAAAATAATTACCTAGGTGAGTGTGTAATATCTCCAACACCCCCTATGAACACTACTAGGGTGTACATGAATGAATAGGTCCCAGAAACCAAGGCCATGTTAGGTACCCATTGTACAATCAATTTAAGAATGAGACACTGGAAAAATAGAGGAAAGAGAGAAAAATTCATGGGAAACCCCCCCTCAAATTACTATGCATCAAAAATTGAATAAGGAACAAACACATTTGCTAAAACATTGTGTCCTTCACTCCAAGACAATCGTGCAAAAGGTGGAAATTATGCTCAGTAAATGTCTTGGTGAAGATGTTTGTAGTCTGTTCAGTGGATGGTTAATATTACAAATCAATGATCCTGTCATGTACCATCTCTCTGATGTAATTCTGATCCAGATGGATTTCGGTGGCCTCCCACCTATTCCAATTGGATTATTTTGGCAGTTTTTTCCTTAGTTTTCGGGTCCTTGACTTGTAGGGCCATTTTGAGGCCCTAAACAACGTTTTTAGGGCTCGCCACAGTCCAAATGACCTTTGATATATAACAACAAAATGTGTATTCCTCGGATATACCTTTCCAACGATCTATCATGCGCCTAAAACGAAGATTGTATGCAAAAGTTACGACCACGGGAAGTTGATGTACTAGCTTACCCAAACGAGGCCCACATGACTTTTGGCGCTTCAACTCCCAGGGTTAGGTTTTTGGATGTCTAGAGCTTTTGACATTCCTGTTTATTGTAAAAATTCCTTGAGAGCCTCATTGTAATCATATTCTTTCGAATGAGCGCAGTCATCACATCTCTTCTCAGAGATGAGCCACCAACATTCTAGCAAGCTTGTTTTTGCTGCATTTTACTGTTTCATCTTATTTCCTTATTGAATAGAAACCAATTTTACTGTATATCTGTTATTTTGAATTAAGCATCTTTTGATAATAATTTGTATTCATTTCGTTCTACAAATATATTCCAGATCAAATGTATATGGACCTCGATGTGTTTGGTCCAGTGCCATTGCACTAGGTCTCTGTAAAACTTCAGAGTACTCTGATTGTCACACCAAATGACAGTTAGACGGTGGAACTGGAAGCCAAGTTCAATGAGGAATTTTTCAAGACAAATTTCTTGAATAGTGATGTTGACTGCTCCTTTGTATTTCGCCTTTTCTAATGATAGAGAAATAGTTGACTTCTTTTTGCTCGACCAACAGATGGGACTGGAACCCAAACTAAGTACATACCCAAATGTAGACTTGTGATATGTGCTATCACCATCCCAATCAGAATAAGTGAAGCCCATTATATACAATGCACAACCTGTTGTATATTAGATCCCATAATCGATGGTTCCCTGAACATATTTTAGGATGTGCTTGGTAGCCTTCTAGTGTAGCTCATGCAGCTCTTGCATGTACCTGGAAAATGCCCCTATTGCATATGAGAGATATGTCCAGGTGTGGGTGAGATATATAAGGCTCCCCACAAGCTGTCGATACAAGTTATTGTCCAACACTGGTGTATCCACACCATCCTCAATATGTACCCCAAACAAAAAGGGTGTGGTTTCCGACTTGCAGTCAATCATGTGGAATCTAACCAAGAGATCCTTGACATACTTAGTCTAAGATAGCTTGATGCATGAAGCATATTGATTGATCTTGAGACCAAAAAAATAATGCAGTGGACCCATGTCCATCATAGAGAATCTATCATGCATAATGTCTTTGACCGCATCAATTGTTGAGGACAAACTTCCTGTGATCAGGAGGTCATCAACATAGAGAAATAGGATCATAAGGGAATTTGATGTTATCATCACACTGACATTTAGATATGATTTGCATCTAACAAATTGTTGAGAAAGCAAGTAGGCATCCATCTTCACATACCATGCTCTAGGTGCCTGCTTGAGTCCATAGAGTGAATTTTTTAGTTGGCATACTAAGGATGAGTTATGTATGAAACCTTTGGTTTATTCCATGTAAATATCCTTTTAGAGATCCCTGTGAAGAAAATAATTCTTCATGTCCATTAGGTGAACTTCCCACCCCTTGGTTGTTGCAATGGAAAGGGCCTCTCAGATGGAGTCCATATTTTCTACAAGAGATAAGGTCTCATCATAGTCTATCCCATGGATCTACTGAAAACCTTTGGCAACCAATCTTTCCTTATACCTGCTCACTTGTCTATTTTCTTCCTTCTCGATCCTATAGAATCACGTGCATATGAAAATATTCATGTCTATAGGAAGTGAAACTAGATCCCAAGTCTAGTTCTCGAGGAGAGAGTTGTACTCCTCTTACATAACGACTTCCTAGAAGGGATTCCCTACAACCTTTGCATAGGTATGTGGGTCTGAATCTAGAACCATATAGGAATTCATGGGAATCAGTAGTTCGGTAGTTGTGAGTGCATGAGGAGGACTCTCAAATTGAGACTTTGTCCTCCACTAATTTGTTGGATCCTCGACAAAGTCTCCTGCTACTTATACAGTGGTTTGTGTCCACTTGGGCATCTGTGGTGGCTCATCATATGCATGCTCATCATCTTCTAGATCATATTCAGATCTTAGATCTAAACCATGATCTGAGTGAGTGGATTCATAATCACCGATGTCTAGTGCATGAAATGGTACAAAGGTCTCTACATGTGGATTTGACGGTGCATGTAAGTGATCTTCCTCAAAATGAACACTATGCTCAATGATTAGAATGTCAGTAGAGGGATCAAGTAACATATAACCCTTCACATCATCTAGATATCCCATGAATATGCATGAAATACTCTACAGATCTAATGCTTTCCTCTTTTTAAAGGGTACGTGGGACCATGTGCGTGATCCAAATTTTTTAAAGTGGGTGAGTTCTAGTTTGCTGCCACTCCATGCCTCAACGGAGGTTTGGTCCTTGACATATTTATGAGGAGATATTTTCTAAATGTGGTTAGCACGATCAAGTGCCTTAGCCGAAATCTTGGGTGGTAGAAGTCTTGCATTCAATATGCAAATGGCCATCTCCTTGAGGGATATGTTCTTCCACTTGGCTACTCCATTCTGTTTCAGAGTGTAAGGTACTTTGTGTTGCAGTTGTATACCTGCCTCTGATTTTTTTTAATTTTTTATCTTGGTTCACATATACCCCCATATTGTCTCTCTGTTACACATTATTTGTGTCGTCCCTATGACCGTTAATGATGTAAACCTATTTGTTGCCTTCAGAGGGGTCAATGTCTTGAATTCTTGAAGAAAGAAGGGAGAAGAACTTTCCCTGAGAGAAGAAATTGGATTTTCCTTTGTAAAAACCCTATTAAGGAGGGTTTCCGCAGGTTGCACTATACACAAGGTGCGGAAATGCTTGATTTCCACAGGCTTCTCTATAGCTAGGTTGCAGAGTTCCCACAGGATGCACTATAGCTAGGGTGCGATGACCTTCGTACGTGGGAAAATGAGCATATTCTCTATGCTTCTAGAAGGAGAAGCTTCTATGGTGAGGTGGCCTCCGAACGGTTTGGATCTTACTCACTTTCATGATTTAGTGGGATCATCCTAACTTCCTCACCTTATCCTGTTCAACTTATAAAAGGAGAGGAGCTCTCATGGAGAAAGTTAGCTTGGATGACCTTGGATTAGATTGGCTTGTTATTGATTTTTGTAGTTTGGCTTGGGATTGATTTGTCAAGATAGATTGTTGGTCTCAGAATCTGTGGAGCAAGAACTGTGTGGGAAGCAAGGAAATGTTGGAAGGAACCTGACAATATCAAGGCATCTAGTTGTATCTTTCTTCCACATTATTTAATATGATACAGTGGCATGTCTCTTTCCCATAAAATCATTCTCATTTTATTACATGACTCCTTGATTACATGTATAAGTTTTCATTGAATATATTATTGTTGCTTTCACTTTGGTTGGTTTGTGTCATTGCATATTTGATCACACAAGAGTACCGGAGCAAAGCAGAGACAACAAAGATATAAGGTAGCGATATCTAAAGGTATGTCATCCATTCCTTATTTGGTAGTAAATTCAATGATTGTAACTTAGGGAAAGTGTCATGTCCTGTCTTGTTTTGTTCTAGATCTAGGTGGATCTAGGGAGATCAATTTATGTTCGCATTTACCAATTTATCCAACAACATTAAGTCTCTGCTTGAGCTTTGAAGTCTTTGAGATGCTCAAAAACCTGTGAATTTTGCTTGAAAAAATACAACCAAGTGTATTGTGATAAATCATCAATAAATGTAAGCAAATACCTTTATTTTTTGATGGATGGATGAGGAAAGGGTCCCATCATATCACTGTGGATGAGGTCCAAAGGAGAGGAGGCCCTCTAGGCCTTCCTTTTCTCAAACTTCTCTTGAGGATGTTTACTGCTATGGGGAAATTCCCCCCTAAACTGGGTCTAAGGAAGAGGCATAGCGATAAATCCCTTAAAATACTGACTCATCGTTAATCTACCCCAAAACCATCTAGACTAAGTGATAAAATAAAGAGAGAAGAGAAGATTAATGAGTGCACCTTAAACCCTTATGGTTGATGTAGAACTCTTTCGCTTGTTGTTTCCTCTTAGATCACATATCTCCTCCCAAATATGACCTGGAAGGGGTTAAGAATACAATGCAACAACATATACAATCTCTAGCGATCACTTTAAAATCCTAAATATATATATAAATGCTCAAATTAACAAGAACAAGTACACATAGGGTTTTGGGACAAACAATATCTATTTTATTCAAATTCAAGATAAAAGGTTACAACCTTTGTTTACAAACACCACTCTACGAACCAATTCTGGGCTCCTATGTTATGGCTCCAAGTGCATCAATCCCACATAATATTCTCACAACCAACATACCATCAAAGGAAGAGGGAAGGGTTGCATAGGGAGAATGGATGTAGGGGAAGCTGAGGCTAAAAATCAGAGCAAGATGCAAATCTTGGGCAATGAGAGGGAAAGGATTTTGGCATAGTTTTCTTATTCTCTTGTTGATATATCTAAATGATTCCCCAATACCTCTTTTTATATGATAAAAAGATGGTTATTCGTTTTGGGAACGGGCTACAAGGGGTAAAAGGGGTGAAATACATGCAATTTTATATTTTTTTCAACTTTTGGAAGTAAACACGGGCTAACTAGAATGCATCAAGTGTATGTACATGGGATAACTAGCATGCAACAAGAATATGTATGTGGGCTAACTAGCATGAAGCTCGCTTGTGTATGTAGGCTATTAGTGCAACAAGGCACGTACAATATCCAAAAAATGTTTTTTTAGAAGGAAACCTCAACAATATGTTTGGCAAATTATGCAAATGGATGGGCCAATGTCTTGGATGCATAGATGTGGAATTTTTGGACTATAACACATGCCCCCTAATTTGTGAGGTCAGAAGAGAAACCGATGGTCGAAATACATTACAATATCTTTACACAGTGGGAAGGCACGAAAATGAGTGAGTTCGAGATGAGTGTTCGTGAGCGTGTCATCTACAAAATAATGATAATCTCTCCGAGGAGGGCATACCCATGCTTGGGATAAACTAAGCATGGCTACCAATAAAGTACAATACAGATCCATCTCATAAAAATAATCATGACTACAATACAAATATGAATGTCTATAAAGTGTAGTCATGAAAAATACACAACGGATCTACATCTCAAAATCATTTGAAGATATACAAGTACAATGTGATATGTATCCTCATGAAGCATCAATGCATGTGGCTGGAGATGATAACTTCATAGCTCGATCACCAAATTCAAGATCTTCAAAACTCAGGTAGGAGTACAATAGTAGTGTAAGACTCACTACTTCGAGGTCTTTGACATGCCATCGGGGAAAGACTGGAGGACCTCGATCATCAGGTGCAGAACTTCATTGATTCTGAATCCGATCTTGACTAGATTCTTGGGATGGCCAACTCATGAAAGTCAAGAGTTCAACTGCATAATTGATGGAGGAGCATCGTCAGAAAAGCCCACGTGGAAAGACAACTCAGTGCCATAACGTGCATTTTTAATTATTTGGAATCTAAAAGCTGGTGTTTCCTGTAGATCTGTTTTGAACAGATGATTGAAGAAGAGAGAAACGCTCGAAAGCTAAATGATCGTGAGAGATCTGGGAGTTTCACTCTCAAACTTTAATGTAACGGGGCTTGAGTAGTTGTTAGTTGTTACTTCGATAGGAGAGGTAGTCGGAGGGAACCCTAGAGGACCTCTTGTATATGTAGATGCATTGTATTCCTAAATGAGGCTGCTGCAAATTAGTAGGAGATTGTTGTGATTTAGTTACTTTTTTATCATAGTTGTAGCCATTTACATTGAATGAATATAACAGAGGAAATTTGATCCAACGCATGGTGTTTCTATTGTTTACAGTTTCTCTGTTATTTTGTGGTTCCATGAATGAATGAGTCATATTATTGAATGTATGAAATTGTGAAGTGTTAAGTAAGTTTAAAATGCTTCTCTTCTTTGAGTTCATGCAAGGTGTGCATATTGTCTGCAAGGAGTGTGTCAATAGAGTCTATTTCGACTCAGAAGCTCAAGAGAGGTATCGTTGAACTTGTATCAGAAGAAGTGCACAGAGCCACACAAAGGGTGCGTAGGTCGAGTCAAGTAATTGAATCCCTCAACCATAGGAAAGGTTGAGGGATATCTGTTGCAAGGAGTGCACAGAGTTGGAAAGTTTCTAAGTGTCAAAGAGCTATCGTGAAGGGTCGCAAGGTGTGCAAGAAGGATTCCTGAGAATCCTTGGATTTGCAGAGTGGAACAAGCTCAGGAGAGATAGAGGTTCTGAAGAGTTTATAGGAAGAGCCGAGGGTTTAAGTCACCTCATATAACCAAGCTTAGAAGGGAGAGCAGTTCCAAAGTTCAATTGAAACCACTTATAAAAGTTTCTAAGTGTTAAAAGTTTGATTTGTTCGAAGGAGGAGTGAAAGTTTTCGAAGTATACGAAGGAAGACAGATAAGAAGGGTTAGAGACCCAAAGTATTTGATAGGGAGGATCCCATCGAAAGGTACTGAAGTAATGGTAGAGATCCCTTCAGGGAAAGTTACGATCGTTTATAGTCGTCATATCAGAGAGGAGTGGAACAATGGTTAGCAGTGAGTTTCGTCGAAACTTTGTGGATCGAAAGATTTGAAGAGTTTAGGAGTGAAAAAGTATCGAAGTTCGAAGCTGTGAAGAGATCCTAGTTGTTGGCTGGAAAGAGGGGACGTGGTGACAGATAAGCTAGTTCAGGTATCCATGATTTGAAGAAATTGCACCAAGCCATTTTTTTGAAGTAGATCTCAGATGTCGGTTTTAGAGGGTTGTGGATCATTGATCTGGTCTAAGAGACTTTGTCGATCCGGACTTCATAATATTTGTGTAGGGAAAGGTACAAACTTCACGAAGTCACGAAGTGTAGAGCGGTTTTGGACCATTGGATCTAGAAGGGCACGTGGAGGATATCCATGCATTTCAGAGAAAAGGTACTCCAGAAGAAAGCAGGTGCAGAGTTGGGAGAACTCCCAAAGGTCTGGGAGCTGAGGGAAAATATGGGTTGTCCAAGTCCGAAGGACAGGTCTCATCATATCCTGTGCTTCAGAGAAGAAGCATTCTGGAGGAAAGTGGAGAAAGGGTGGAGTGAAAATCGCGGAGCGCCGGAGTAACATACTTCATCCAAGCCGTCCGTCAAGAACGACAGGTGTCAGCAGATCGTGGACTCTGGAGGTTTGTCACTCTGGAGGATTTGCATAGATGTTGCTTGAAAAGTGCCAAAGCACCGGAGCTCGAAGTTGTTGTGGGTCATCGAATTTAGTGAAGTCTGTGGACCGTTGATTCATAGAGGGGGCACGTGGAGTGTGAAGATTCACTTCGGGGAAAGGACATTTCAAAGGAAATTGAAAGTTGAGAACATGAGAACTCCCAAAGGGTGGAGTTCTAGATTTCATGGGTGGTGAGTGATTAGTCATTACAGAGGATTTACACTCTGAGAGAAATAACATGGAGGAGCGTTTACTGCTAGTCACCAGGAGTGGAGATGAAGAGAAGATATAGATAGTTGATCGGAGCAGACGCGTGGCACCTCATCTATAACTTCAGGTAGAGAGCACTCTGGGAGAAAGGGTGTTTGGAGAGCTCAGAACTCCTAAAGTGAGGGGTTTCTAAGCACCCCAGAGGTTAAGCCCTGGGTCATAGCCTGAGGTCACATGAAAATAGGGACTAGCGGGTGGAGCTAGTGCCCATTGGTGTTGAGAAATTGAACAATGCTAAGGAGAGGGCCTGCAGGTTCCATATGAACTGTGCCTTAAGAGGAAAGAGGTCATGTGTATAAGTTGATTTGGGGTCTAGTAGAGGTCCAAAGAGTGGATCTGACTCCTTGATTATAACGATCCTAGACCGAGAGTTCGCGCAACCCCGAAGGACGGTAGGGGGTCTGCATAAAGTGGTATCAGAGCTTGGAAATTTTTTTGCAAATCGTAGGGAATGGAGAGATGATGAAAGGATATACTCTGATACCATCAAGTGGTATCAAAGCACACTTTTTGTCTGTATATTTCAGGCAAAAGGAAAGAAAGGGAATGAAGACAGTTTTCTACCAACGAGTAGTATCAGAAAATGGAGTCCTCCCGTAGAACATCATGTGAAGGAGAATACATAGTATTGATGCTCTATGAATGATGGTTGCACATATGTAGCAGAAGATAGGCAACCATTTGGGATGTAGGATAAGTTGGATATTCTCTCAGGTGTAGAGTGATCCACAGACTTTCTAGGAGGCAGAGAGAGACAAAGATGGCTATTGAAGGCCATAGGGGTGGTCAAGGAGAAGACCACCAATAGAAAAAAAAGCCGATATAGACAAAGAGCTCAGGGAGATAAGAGAAAAAATGGAAAATATAGCATTGAAGATGCAACAGGAGGCAAAGGTACACTGGAAGTACGAATGGCCTTTGAAGAAGAAAGAAAAATTTCCTGTTGAAAAGTTGTTGACCAAAAAGCAACAACGTGTATTAAAAAGGTGGCTGAGGCATGCTGAAAATCTCAGTGACACATAGGAGATGGTTCACATCTATGAGATAGAAACTGGAAAAACCCTTAGTGATGATGAGGAGAAGAGATCAGTTAAGGATCTCATAAACTGACAGGAGGGAAAAAGTGAACTTTCAAGTTTCTAGGTGGGAAATGGAAGGAGATCAGTGGATGATCTCATAGACTGCCAGGAGGGTAGTGATGGAAGTTCAAATTTCTAGGTGGGAAAGGGGGGTGAAGAGAGACTATCTGAAAGTCTCAGGAGCTCAGAGGTGATTTCATCTCATCAAGGAGTGTTGATAGAAGGATATCAGAGGATTATTCTAATCATCGAGGGAATTCAGATATTCCTACCAAATAGTCCAGTGGAGGCTATTACAAGCATTGAACATGAGGAGGTGATGCAACAAGCATCCAAGAAAGAGGCCATGGAGCCAAATGATTTTAAGACTATCTTTGCTTATGATGCAGGTGCAACAGAAGAAACAAATCCAACAAATACTGTCAAAGAGGAGGAGGAGGAGCAGACACTGATGTCTTCCCCAACAAAAAAGGAGGAGCATGTAGTTTTTCTCACTCAGTGGGATATGGAAGTGAATTTGCTGGAGGATTGGTTGAACAATCCATAACCAAAAAAGGACTGCCAAGATGCATTCATACAAAGAGGAATAGAATTCCAGCATGAGGAGCAACTCGAGGAAGTTGGAGACATGCTAGCCAGGGAGCTAACAAAAGTCAATCTACTAGAAGAGGAAGTTGAGAAGAAGCTCAGTGGTGGGACTGCAGAAGTGGAATCTACAGAAAGGTGGCCAGCTAGTGCCACGGAAGATGAAGATAACATGAAGGGTTATATTGATTAGATTGGTAAGGAGGAGAAAGAGCACACACTTTAATGTGCCCAAGAGATGGAGAAAGAAGAGAATTCAGTGGAATTGCTCAAAACATTTAGCCAGGGAGATGAACATGAGGCAACTGTAGAATTGGGATATACAACATAAGGAGATGGGTATTCAGAGGAATGGAAAAAAAAATTCAGCTGGGACGCTGAACAAAAGATGACTGCAGCACTGGAGTCTATAGTATAAGAGGAAATAGACAACATCAGTTTTGCTAATCTATGTGAATAATTTGAAGCCCTAGAGAGAAGGGTAAATGTGCAGAGGAGGCACATCCAACAAGTCGGGTTGGAAGTTGATGAATGGGAGATGCAACAGAGTGGGATGAAGGAGAAGAACCAACCATTGGACCAACTAGAAGAGGTGATAGAAGATATTAAGAGGTTGATGTTAGAAGCAACACAAGAAGTCATTAGTAGAGAAGGATGGAACAAAAGAGAACCTGCAGGAGCAGCAAGGCAGAAGAAGAAGCAAGGAAAAGGACTAGATGAATAGCTCCAGGAGAAAGTATATGACCCTGGAGGATCTCAACAACATGGCAGAGGGAGCCATGAGCAGGAGCTCATGATTTTCCCAGTAGTGGAGTATGATGCAGGAGCATTGTCAACAAAGGCCACATGGAGTGACAACTTAACGCCATAACGTGCCTTTTTAATTATTTGGAATCTAAAAGCTGGCATTTCCTATAGATCCATTTTGAATGGATGATTGAAGAAGAGAGAAATGCTCAGAAGATGAATGATCGCAAGAGATTTGGGAGTTTCACTCTGAGACTTTAAGGTAACGAGGCTTGAGTAGTTGTTAGTTGTTACTTCGATAGGAGAGGTAGTCGGAGGGAACCCCAGAGGACCTCTTGTATATGTAGATTCATTGTATGCCTAAATGAGGTTGCTGCAAATTAGTAGGAGATTGTTGTGATTTAGTTATTGTTTTCTCATAGCTGTAGCCATTTACATTGAATGAATATAATAGAGGAAATTTGATCCAATGCACGGTGTTGCTATTGTTTACAGTTTCTCTGTTATTTTGTGGTTCCATGAATGAATGAGTCATATTATTGAATGTATGAAATTGTGAAGTGTTAAGTAAGTTTCAATTGCTTCCCTTCTTTGAGTTCATGCAAGGTGTGCATATTGTCCGCAAGGAGTGCGTCGACAGAGTCTATTTCAACTCAGAAGCTCAGGAGAGATACCATTGAACTTGTATCAACAAAAGTGCACAGAGTAGTGCAAAGGGTGCATAGGCTGAGTCGAGTATTGGACTCCCTCAACCAGAGGAAATTTTGAAGGATCTCTGTTGCAAGGAGTGCACAGAGTTGGAAAGTTTATAAATGTCAAAGAGCTATCGTGAAGAGTTTCAAGGTGTGTGAGAAGGATTCCTGAGAATCCATGATTTTGCAAAGTGGAACAAGATCAGGAGAGATAGAGGTTCTAAAGTGTTCAGAGGAAGAGACGAGGGTTTAAGTTAACTCATATAACCAAGCTCGGGAGGGAGAGTGGTTCCAAAGTTTAGTTGAAACCGCTTAGAAAAGTTTATAAGTGTTAAAAGTTTGAGTTGTTTGAAGGAGGAGTGAAATCATTCAAAGTATACGAAGGAAGAAATCTCAGAAGGGTTAGCGACCCAAATTCTTCTATAGTGAGGAATCCATCGAAAGGTATCGAAGGAATGATAGAGATCCCTTCAGGGAAAATTATGATCATTTATAGTCGTTATATCTGAGAGGAGTGGAACAATGGTTAGCATCGAGTTCCGTCAGAACTTCACGGATCGAAATATTTAAAGAGTTAAGGAGTGAAAAAGTCTCGAAGTCTGAAGTTGCGAAGAGATCCTAGCTATTGGCTGGAAGGCGGGGAGATGGCAACGGATAAGCAAATTTGGGTATTCGTAATTCAGAAAAATTGTACCAAGCCATTTTCGTGAAGCGTGAATTATATCTCAGTTGTTGGTTGTAGAGGGATGTGGACTGTTGATCTGGTCCAAGAGACTTTGCCGATCCGGACTTCAGAATATTTGCATGGAGAAAGGTACAAAATTCACGAAGTTGTGAAGTGTGGAGTGGTTCTGGACCGTTGGATCCAGAAGGGCATGTGGTGGAGATCCATGCATTTCGGAGAAAAGGTACTCTGGAAGAAAGCAGGTGCAGAGTTGGGAGAACTCTCAAATGACCAGGAGCTGAGGGCATATCTAGGTCATCCAAGTCTAAAGGATAAGTGTCATTAGATCTTGCGCTCTGGAGCAGAAGCACTCCAAAGGAAAGTGGAGAAAGGGTGGAGAAAAACTCACAGAGTGCCAGAGTAATGGACTCCATCCAGGTTGTTCGTCAGGAAGGACAGGTGTTAGCAGATCATGGACTCTACAGGTTTGTCACTATGGAGGATTTGCATAGAGGTTGTTCGAAAATCATCGAAGCATCGGAGCCTAAAGTTATTGTGGGTTGTCTGTCTTCGGTGAAGTCCGTGGACCATTGATTCATAGGGGGGGAATGTGGAGTGCAGAGATTCACTGTGGGGAAAGGACATTCTGGAGGAAATTGAAATTTGAGAACATGAGAACTCCCGAAGCGTGGAGTTTCGGAGTTCATCTGAACCGTCCATTTAAATAGGATGTTGTTCGAAATATTATTCACTGCGAAGGATTTACACACTGAGAGAAAGAACACGGAGGAGCGTTAACTACCAGTCCTCAGGAGTGGATACTGAGAGAGGATATAGACCGTTGATCGGATCAGAAGCATGGTTTCTGATCTATAACTTTGGGTACATAACACTCCGAGAGAAAGGGGTGTTCAGAGAGCTTAGAACTCCCATAGCGCGAGGTTTCGAAGCACCCCACAGTTTAATCCCTAGGTTACAACGCAAGGTCACATGCAAAGAGGGACTAGCAAGAGGAGCTAGTGCCCGTTGGCATTGAGAAACTGAACAACGCTAAGGAGAGGGCCCACAGGTTCCATACGACCTGTGCCTTAGGAGGAAAGAAGGCATGTGTATAAGCTGATTTGGGGTCTAGCAGAGTCCCGAAGAGTCGCTCTAAATCCTTGATTAGAACGATCCTAGATCGGGAGGTCGTGCAGCCTCGAAGGAGGGTATAGGGGTTATGCATCAATAATGGTTGAATCAGGTTGGATAAAACTTCCCTTAGAAAAAAGAACAACAAAATGATGAGACTCAGGCAACATATTATTGACATAAGTCTACTAAATAGGAGGTACCACAAACTCTCCATATGTTTGGAAGAGTAACCAAATGGAGGAGGACACAACTCTATGTAAGCCCTGTAGACAAACAAAAGTACAACCACTTCCTACTCTACTGATATTAGATCAAAATAGACCTATCTATTAGAGACAAGTTCATGTGAGATTAAGCACAAACTAGAAAGAAACAGGCCAAGCATATCATATTAATTAGAACAACAACGAAGGAAACTTACAACCGTAGATGCGAGTGTAGCAGCTTCATCAAGTCCTCCTTGTCTAACCCTTGCTCAAAACACCCATGATCAGAATGAAAATAACTTCACTAATAATTCTCCTCCACTTCACTATGTGTTTCGTATGAGATCATAGGTTTCATGCTTCTCATCCTTCCCCCTTTTCACCATGAGAGAGCCTACTTATATAGATTTAGAGAATTCCAACCACTTGAGATATCTTTAGGGTAAGTTCAGGATTTTCCTCCTTCAGTTAGGGATATTCCCTAAGTTCATGGCTTGATTGAGGATTCGAATCCAACTGCCTTCAAAGATTGAAGGGATCTCTCCCTCATTCTTCTCAACAAACCATCTCTTGCCCAGAATAGGTAGCGCTCCTCCAAAAGGGTAGTCAGAGCATTATAACGCTCCCTAGTAATGTATAGGTGGGCGCCAACACTCCCAACAACAACAACGCTCCTCCAAAATGGCAGACAGAGTGTTATAACACTCCCAGATAGTCTATAGGGGGGCGCCAACACTCCTGAGAGAGGTATAGGGGAGCGCTCTCCTCTAAAAACTCAATTTTTGTGGTTCTTTCAAATGGAAAGACGTTCATAAACCCAGTTAACCATTCCTCTTCTTCCAAATCAAATGTTTGAGGTGTTTCAAATGTATTTCTGATGTCATTATAGGTATGACATAGGCATTATGGTAGTATGCTTTTCCTGACACTTGTGACACTTGTAATGATGACACTTGCGACACTATCGAAGTGAGTAATTTCGATGTGTAACAGATTTCCCCCCAAAGTATGAAGTTAGAAGACGAGAAATGATAATTGAAATGCTTTGTATACTTTCAAGCAAGGGTATAGACGCAGAGAACCTGACAAAAGTTGCACACAAACATCCAACAAATATTATGACATGTTTCAAACCCAAGGCAGGCATACCTATGCTTGGGTGATAAAGACTTGCAAGATATGGCCACCATAAAATACACTGCGGATCCATAATTGTATTGATAAAAGGTATAGCCACTGAGGATATAGTGTGGATCTATACTCCTATGACCTGAATTGATCATAGCCACGAAGAATACACAGTGGATCTACAAGATGACAATACATAGCCACGACCACGACAAAGTGGATCTATGTAACAGTATATGTGTCATTATTCAAAAGAAACTCCTTCGCAACCTGCGCAAAGTACATATAAGAGTGATGACTCGACCCAGGGTCTTCTTACCGATCCCGATGTAGTATGAATCTAACCATGTGAATAGATGTATTGATGTCAAACATGGCATAAACCACTTGATTACCGGTCAATGATGTA
>SNQJ01S0126043.1:26397-45577 GCA_010110895.2 Picea sitchensis | reverse complement strand
GACCTCTTTCACGATGAAAGGTTTGAACCACATGGGTTTGAACTTGCACGCCCCCAGGGTATCCTTGTCTTGATCATAAACCATGACAAGATCGCTTTCAAAGAAAATCCAAGGAAGAACAGATCAATCATATTGACACTTGACTCATTTCTTATGAGCCTCATTCATTGAGGCTACATCATGACGTTTCTCATAGAGCTGCTCGAGATATAATAGGCGTTCCTCAAGAGGTGAAGTTTCTGGAAGTAAATTTACTTTCAACTTTAAAGACAGGATCTGGCACTCTATAGGTAAGACTGCTTCCAGCCCGTATACGATTTGAAAAGGTGAGAAACTGGCAGCAGTCTTTACAGATGTTCGGAAGACCCATAATGTTGAGTACAACATCAAATGCCAATTTGACATGGCAGAATTGATCGTTCGCTGAAGAATAATCTTGAGAGACTTATTCACAACTTCCACCTGGCCATTCTCTTGTGGGTAGTAGGATGATGAATTTTATTTCCTCACCCCAAGCTTTGATGTTAACTTGGAAATCATTTTGTTTTGGAAGTGACATCCATGGTCAGTGAAAATCTCCTTCGGGATGTCTAACCTTGCTACTATCTGGTTAAAAATGAAGAGAGTTGTTGTTCCTCCATCATTGTTGAATGTTGGCATAGCCTCGACCCACTTTATGAAGTACTCTACCACTATGATGATATAATGATGCCCCCTGGCTGAAACCAGGTGACATGCAGTAAAATAAATCCTCCACTTAGTGAAGGGACCAATAATGATGACGGGAAACATGGGAGAAAGATGTGCCCACATCTTCTGAGAGACGATCTAACATGGGTGGCACTTCTTGACCAATTCAACGCAATCTTTGATTAACATAGGCCAAAAGTAACTGGCACGTGTAATATTTTGGGTTGTTTCCAACCCACACATATGATCACCACATGATCTAGTGTGGAAGTCATTCAAAATGAGCTCGTCTTCCTCATGTATAAGGCACCGACGAAGAATTAAATCTACACCTCGATGATACAAAGTTTCATCGAGTATGAGATAGTTTCGTTTCTGATGGAAAATTCGTCGACGCTCATCGCGGGAAGCAGAAGCATGGCACTTCAAAGTCTAGAGATAGACTAGTATATCTCCATACCAGGGGTTCAAGGATGCGATCATAAAAATATCTCCTTTGATGGGTGATTCTTCGGGTGTGTCATCACTAGATTTAACCGGAAGTTCCGACCTAAGTTCTGCAATGACCAACAACTTTTTGTATTTCACGGAAACAAAATCCAAGTCAAATTCATGGAGGATTACAGTCCATCTACTAGTCTTTCCGCCAATGACCCGTCATGTCAACACATATTGAAATGGATTCACAGCGACAATGACGGTGGTCTTGCAAAGTTGAATGTAATGATGGAACCGCTGGATAGCATGAATTGCTTCCAAAGAAAGCTTCTCAACATGGGAATAGTTGATTTTCGGCCCAACCAGGCCTTGGATCATGTAATAAATAACATGCTCCTTGAGCATATCTTCCTCCTGAACCAAGACCATGTTGATGGTCGACTTTGCAATGGCCAAGTACAAAAAGAAACATAGTTATAATCGGGAGG
Organism: Picea sitchensis; assembly: GCA_010110895.2. Classification (NCBI taxonomy): domain Eukaryota; kingdom Viridiplantae; phylum Streptophyta; class Pinopsida; order Pinales; family Pinaceae; genus Picea; species Picea sitchensis. The sequence goes on along the minus strand of SNQJ01S0126043.1, from coordinate 43,961 downwards.
CAAGAGTAGAGGGGAAGACATAAGGGCACATTTCAATGCTTCAAAAGAGTGTTGAGTGGCTTCATCCCAACAGAAAGGGACTCCCTTTTTAAATAAATGCAAGAACCCTTTAGTGATATCGACGTAGTTCATGAAACACCATCGAAGAAAGTTCTCTTTACCCTATAATCTCTAAAGCTGGGGTATTGTGCATGGGGGAGGCAACTGAACTATCACCTCAACCTTAAGAGGATTGACCATGATCCCTATTATCGAAACAATGAAACCTAAGAGATGCCCCGACGTCATGTAGAAATTGCATTTGTTAGGATTCAAGCGAATCTGATAGTGGCGACATCATTCAAAGATTAGTCGAAGGTGTGTGGGATGATCAGTTCTCTTGCAAGAGCGTGATGCGAGATCATCAATATAAGCCTCGACTATATGTCTAAGTTCATGGAAAGAAAAATACATGGCCCACTGAAAAGTGCCTCCAACGTTCTTCAAGCCAAAAGGAATCTTACAATAAGTGAATGTGACCCAAGGACAGATAAAATTTGTTTTATGTTGGTCTTCGGGTTTGATATGAATCTAGTTATATCCTGAAAAACCATCCATGAATGAAAATACCTCACATCCTACTCATTCATCAACAATCTGATCAATGAATGGGGTGGGAGAATTATCTTTCGGACAGGCCTTGTTCAAGTCATGGAAGTCCATGCACACGTGAATCGTACCTTATTTTTTGTTAACCGAAACGGGTTTTGACACTCATTTCGTCAAATGCATGGGGTAGATAAAACTAGCTTTAAGCAGTTTCTCTACTTCATCCTTAATCACTGCCTCTTTACGAGGATTCACTGGATGAAGCTTCTGTCAGACTGGCTTGGCATCAGGATAATTCGCTATCTCATGTTTGAGAATTCTTGGGTCTATGCCTGGCATTTCCTCATAAGACCAAGAAAAAACATCGCGGAATTCTTTAAAAAACTCTGTATAAATTTGAATCTCTTCGGGGGAGCAGTCCGCTCTGACGAAAACATTATCCACGATGTCAGGGGTTCTAGAGATATCTATAGGGATATTTTCAGCGATACTTTCCATATTACACTCAACATAAACTACGTGCATAGCCAAAGGATTAACAGTCATAGTCAAAACAAATTCTCCTGCCTCTATTCTCCTTAACTCTGGGATGAAGTATGATCTATGATGGAGATCATCCCAGGGTATGTCTAGACTAGTCAATGCCTTGAGAATGGCCTCATCTTATCGCAAGACCAGGTCTAAAGAAACTGTAGTGTTAAGGGAACCTTGAAACTAGATAGGCTCGAGAAATGGATCTAACTCCTGTGTGGGATTCAGATCAGGGTCGGTCAAATCTTGCTGGACAATGTTGTACACAAATTTTGTCGTGGAAAAATGCATGGCCATGCCATAATTCCATGTCCCTTCCATTGAGGTTGATGGGGAAGGAAGAGTCCACGGATCATGAAAGAAATTCGTTCGGAATGATGACATTTAAAAAATTTCATCCCTAGGTTGATCAGGGGAAGATGATATGAGCTTGACATCACTAGAAGGAGGCGGGTAATTGAAAGTACCCATCAATGATGGACACAAACCAATCCCTATGTTGACAGTTCTGGGATGAGGATTATCAATCATCGAGACCGTGGATGCCCCTGATGAAGGGTCAGGACGGGAGAAGGACAACTAGTCAATGGTCACAATTTAGCCTTCACATGGAAACAACAAGAGTTGAAAGACCGTAGCAACCACTGCATGCATTGCATAGGTCCAACTCCTTCCTAACAAAAGGTTGTAGTCGAGACGCGCATCAACCACTTCAAATTCGACGCACACTGTCTTCCCTCCTAAATGCATGGGGAAAGAAGGAATGATTCCATGTGGTCTGAATGAATGATCATCAAATTCTGTAAGAAATGTAGGTGATGGAGAAAAAATGGGTTGGCCAATGGCCTTCCAAAATTCCAGTGACATCATGAAAGTCGAGGCACCCTCGTCAACCACTGTGCAGAAGATATTTCGAGTAAAATATTTCGTGGTGTAAGCCACTACTATATGAAACACAAGGTAGTAAGGAAGCCGAGGTTTCAAGTCAGTTGGATTGATAACGATCGCTCCCGAGTTACAAGTCTCTACAGATACCAAGGCAGATAACAATGCCTTTCTCTGTGAAGGGAATCTCTGGAGGAATTCCAAAGCGGACATCGCACAAGGGGTTTGTCCCAAATCCTCCACAATGGAGTAGTTATAGAAAGCCCTCACATTTAGATTATGAAATATTTCTTGAACACACCTTTGGGGATGCGTGTCATTATTTCTCCCATTGTCTTCTCAATTTAGAGAGGAACTAGTGGGTCTGTGGCTTTTTTACCCTTTTCGGCAGATTCCAGCATTCCGTAATATCGGGACCTGGTCGCTATATGAGCTTCACCTTTCAACATGTAAACATTCACGACCAAGGTATTACCAGTAGACGCAGGGGGTCCCTGAATTCCCCCTTCTGTGCTTGAATATGTTGAGGCTTGAGCCATGTTTTTCCCATATGGAAATGGTTTTGTTAGAAAAATAGGTTGTTGCTATGCCAATATCTTTTGGGCCTCGACAACTCGAGGGAACAAGTGAGTCGGATGGTCTTTCGTGCAAAGGTTACATGGATACTTCGACTTTCTATTCTTTGTTTTTCCCCCTCTATCATTGTTATTAGACGTTTTTTCCCCTTTACCCTTCTTGTTTCGTTGGTTTTTCTTTCCTTCAGGCTGCTGGATGGACTTCAGGTTCATTGACTACACACTATGTACATCCAAAGTTTGGGTAGGGGGAACAGTCGAACCAGAGATGTGGCTAGCCACCATCTATTGTATCAACAATTGTTGCAATTGATTTGACAACATATCGGTGGAATTTCCTTGTGTTGAGCCCACCATACCATCGACATGTGGTCTAGACTTTTTTTTGTCCTTGTCAAGGATGGACTGTGGCGCATATGGAAATATCTCGTAGAGTAAGCCAGACTAAGAGTAAATGAGTTCGATTTGTTGTGCTCTCATTATTGCCTCCTCCCTTGAAAACACTCCTGAAGTTGCAACGTCCTTGGATACAACTGGTACCAAAGACTTCAGGAACCACCACAACAAGAAAGTCGATAGGACCTGTACCTTAATAAATCTCTTCTGTCGTCGCCATTATTGGACGTGATCGGAGATATGATCGGCCTTAGTCTTCTCAAAGTTGGCTAGAAATTCAGTGCCGACATCATATCTTACAAGTAGCTATAAATGGTTAAGGAAAACCATCGCCATGTTATTAAAGTAAGAATATATTGAGTGGTCGAGCTCCATATACCATTTCGCAGCACCTCCTATAAGAGTGTGTTGAAACAGGTGCAACTGTATGGATTCGTCTCATAGCGAGTTGGATGAGCACCATAAGTGGAAAGTTGTCACGTGATCAGCTAGGTCTTCACTAGGATTTCCTTCAAATTTTGGAATATCGGAGGGAAAATTATTTGGCATGGGAGGCCAATGCGGATCATGAAAAATCGGGTCATTAAGAAACCTTGACAAGTATGGAAAATGTATCGTTTCCAGAAATGGTATTTTGGGTTGGGTACTATGTACGGGAAAAAGGGGACTTGGAGTTTGACTGGCACTAGGTTGCCAGGAAAAGTTGGGTTGTTGGCCAGGGTTCTGGTAGAAACCATGGCCTTGACCAGCATATAGAAACTGTGTTTGCTAGGAAATCATTGGCTGACTTCCATAGTTGGACGAAGTTGGTTGGGTGGGGATTGATCCCTACATTGTGTTCCAAGGATTTTGGAAGGGGAAGCCCCCATTCGATCTGACCGGCATAGGTATTGAGATTTTCCCAGGGTTCCATTGACCATGGAACAGGTTTCCCCCGACCAACATTCCTTTAGAGGGAACTGATACCTACCAAGGATTCCAAAGTCCTTGTGAGGAGAAAATTCATGTACTTTCCCCCTGTGTAGGAATAGTACCCTACAAAGGATTTTGTTTTCCAAAAATGGGGTTTCCCCCAGCCAAGATGATAGTCGAAGAAAAGGTGTTATTACCAAACATGTAGAACAAAGAGAATGACATGGATCCCACTGGCATATTGTAAGACAAAGGTCCAAAAACACCTACTCCAAACAAGTTGTAGTTAGCAATCAGCCTGATAGGTTGCTGGAAAGAATTACCAGGCGAGGAGGACGGAGGAGGTATGTGACCGCCACCGTAAGGGATAGCATTAAATGAGACCGAGGTCCCCCCAGTAGACCCTTGCATGGTATCATTTGAGCTCCCTACCCCCATACCCATGGTATGTAAGGTGGAGTAGGAAAGTCCTGAGTTCGAATCGAAGTTAGGAATCCCATATGAGAATGGAGGCCCCGTCGCACTCTACGTAAATGGAGCAGTGGTCATCGTGGATGGTGATATCATACCATTTCCTGAGGTAGAGGGAGTCAAGACCACTATGGTCTGAATTGGCGAAGGTGGGCTAGGAGGCAAGATACCCCATGTAGTAGTAGTCGTTGAGGGAGTGTGAGGACTCTCAGATTAAGTAGCAACATTTTCTTCCATGGTTACTTGTAAGACTAAATAGTACTCGATAGGTGTCACCTTAGGAGGGACAACTTGTACTAAGAATGGTGTCGATCAGTCGGTGATCGGAGGGTTGGCTAGCCCAAGAGCTTCTGCTCCAAGGTAGGAAACAATAGGTTTCTCCAAATTCAAGTAATCTCCTCTCGGAGCAGGCTCGAGCACAATTTCCTGTGTCCCGGTCGCTTTGAATAACCCTTGTTGGTCAAGTCTTCATCGTAACAGTGGCGGTGGTGGCTCTAATGCAACTGATGGTAGGACCTGAAGAATTCACAATCGACGGAGCTCTTGATCTTCTACTTTAGAAAATATCAACGACACGGTAAGGCTTTAAATATAATTCAAAAATAATCACACTAGAAAAATTCTTATAAGATAAATCTAGCAAACCACTATCTAGTAGGAAGAATAGTTACGCCAGCCAACACTAGAGAAACTTACCGGTGCAAGTGAAAATTGAACATGGAAGCACCCTCCGGGTATACTCTACAAAATGTGACCTGATATCTACCCTAGTTACTATGGTATACCCCCACAGTCACCTATGTAAGTCCCTAGAAAATGGGAAACTAAGTTGCCAGCTCGCAAATAGTCACTAGGTGGGTATAGTCAATAGTTGGGCGGATCACAATGAGTAGGATAAAAAGTCTGAAACATACCGAGGGTATCGAAAGCAAGTGGTCTGAAATATAACAAAGGATCTCGAATGGATTTGAGGTCCACAAAGCTCTGTAGGAAAATGAAGGTGATAGTATTCCCACGATAGATCCTCAATATGTATTCCCCACTACGTTTAGTCCATCTTTGGAGGGGTTATCTTCGCTACCTTTCCTCACACAACCTCTTGTTTAGCCCCTATGTTAGAGGGGGATCCCGGATAAATTTCACATCACTGGACTTTAACACTCCCTAGCTCTGACTCAAATGTTTGTTTAATGGCCTTGAAGAGTTTCCTCTCCAACCTAATTCAAGGCCCTAACCCTAAATTAGTTGGTTGACCCTACAAACATAAAATTCTAATTAATTTTAGGTTTAGAGTTCGTTTTAATGGCTTTATTAACTCAAGGGATATGGCAGTGAAACTAGTTATGTTATAAGAGACGAAAAGAGGAGAAAAAGACAAAACTTGGAAGAAAAATTACATTTAGTCAAAAGTAAAGATTTACAACTAACTCTTGGTAACCAACTTTTCTGTAACTAACTTTTTCCAATATATTTAAAAAGAAGACCTAAAATGAAATTTCACTTCTACAAGCTACTTAAGTTTCAAGAAATCAGTAAAGAACTTAAAAAATGAACTCTTTTTCCTTTCTAGTAAAATAACTAACTCGAACTACTTTACCAAACTAAAAATGAATTTTTTTTTTTTTTTTAAATTCTTCAAACAAGAAAAACTTGAAATAAATCTTTTATTTTCTCTTTTTTCAAAGCAAATCAAATGGGGAAAAGAACAACAACACAATACTGAAACATATATTTGGCCTACTTCAGATCGTAGGGAATCACAAAAGAAACCAAAAAGGAAGATCAATCACTCAAAGACTCGTTCAAAAACCTTTCAGAAGTAAACACAAGAAACTTCAAAAAGTCAGGTAAACTCAAATCTAACCTGAGCTATGGTTGTAAAAAAATAGACTATGAACTATATCAAGAAACTCTGAGAATTTTAAACCTCAATTAGGAAAGAGATTGGCTGCCTCTTTTTTTTTTTAAATTATTGAAACAGGTATGCAACTGTTGTTTCAGTAGCCTGCGTATGTATGTGGGTTTTTTACTTAGCAGGACGCATATGTACGTGGGTTGTCCCAAAGCAGGGTGCGTACACCTCTGTACTTCCTCAAAAAAAAAAAAAAATCTTATAGGGAAGGGAAAATTGGTATGGCACCTAAAGGTGACAAGAATCCCTTAAAAGACTCAGAAGACTCAACAGAAAATCGAAAGGAAAAAAAAAACAATCAGAAAACCCGAAAATCACTTAAAACCTTAGAGTCTTTCCTAGTATGGTCGCCAATTCTACTAGCAGGAAAAACCCCCCTATGACTACATCAGGGTTCAGAATGTAGGAAGATCAATTAACCGTATAAAATTCATCTACTTCTCTAAACTACCCCAAACATACCAAAACTCATACAACAAAAGAAAATATGAAGGTGATCGGGTAACTATACCTCTACTCCATGTCCAGTGATGATCCCCTCGCGCTTGGAAGATTTTCTTACTGCATGCCTCCTCCCAGGGTTGGCCTGCATCCAAATATTGACAAACAAAAAATGACAAGCATGTTATTCCATATACAAATTAGGGTTATATGTTAGAATGTCAAAACATAAACCAATAAAAGAATTCAATACACCATGATTTAGGACAGGAACAGTAATTCTTTTATTAATAACTCAATCATTATACCTTTAGAATCAAATCTGACTGTTGCTCCACGAACCTAGTCCGGGCTCCTCTTCACCAAGATCCAAGTGCACCTTTGTAAGGCTTCTCCTCTCAACCTTATGATCTATTCTTGGGAAGTGAATGGGTTCTAATGGAGGAAGAAGGGATAATTGGGAAAAGCTGAGGCAATTCTCACAAAAGGGCAGCAATAACTTGGGCAAGGAGGGGATGTGAAACAGGAATATTTTAAATGTTCTTATGTATAGATATAAAATGATACCTGAACACCTCCTTTTATATGACAAAAGGATGGTTATTAGGTTGGGTGACGGGCTATAGGCAATGGATCATGCGGGTTGTAGTTGTGCATCATGCATATGTACGTGAGTTGTAGTGGTGCAGAAATCATATGTATGTCGGTAGTAGTGGTGTAGGGCACGTACATCTTCAAAACATTGGTTTTTTAGAAGAGCAACTCAACAGTGCTTTGGAAAAAAATGCAAGTAAGAGGGCCAAAGGCTAGGTATGCATGTGTAGAGAAATTTAGGGTTATAAAAAAGGACCTAGAAATTTCTTTGGTAGACATAGCCCACATTGAGTGAACTACATATATATGTGACTCTATTGTATTGTGTATCTTATTTGTTTTACTTCCACATTTATTTTATTTTATTTCTATACAATCATGTTTTTCTAACATCAAAGGACTCGATATCATCATCAAAATGGATGCCCTAGTTGAAGGTCAACCCCACCATCCTCAAATCATCATAGTGCATGACATTGCCATCAACATGCTCAACATATAGAGTGAAGAAGGCCATCGTCCAAGGTGAAAATAAGGCCCATCATCTCTCCAATGGGTTTCTAATCATCTCCAAGTGCAACATCCTCAGATCAAAGCCTAACATGGCTTCAAGGTGTAATTTTCCAAGGTGTGGGCTTCCTACCCATATGATGGCCAATCTAACCATATCTACAATATCTGAGCTCATATGTTCATTGTATAATATCCACGAGGTATAATAATGTGTCCTAGGGTGTGTCTAGTCATTATATGGCCCAACACTCTGCATCAAGTGTGAAACATCCTCTAAATGGTGCACAATGTCTTGGGTGTCATCATGAAAACATCCTCCAAAGGACAGTTCAAGTGCACCATGGTCAAACAAAATTCACCAAATAAGGAAGTACCAACAATCAAAAGATACAAGATCCATTAGATTCATACAATTTAATCCATCACTTTATACAAAATCCATATAAGCAATTCACATTAGATATCTTCTTAAAAATTCACATTAGCTCAATACTTTATGCAATTTTCCAAGTTTAGGTATGGGAGGACCATCAAAATACCCTATTAGATGTGCCAATACCCAAGTAGAGGGATATTCCCAAGAAAACCTATCAAAGTGCAAGTATAGTGAATGAAACTGTTAGGGCTACTTCATGGTGATGGAGTCATTAACATGCAAGGTATTCTGATTGGTACAACTCCATGAGAGGATTTTTATAGGGAGTTATTGCTTCTTGAGATACCCTTTCCTCGACAATGTGTGTATTTTATGAAGACCAAATATGGGGGTCCTTCGAATCAATGGAATTGTCAGTTATGGGCCCATGAAATGGACTGAATTGTGTCCATGGAAATAATACTCCAACAATCTCTTCAATGTACCCTGGATCACATCTTAGAGTATTCAACTCTACCTCACCTTATGATGTTTATAGGAACTTCATTATCTTTCGCAAGTCTCACCAAAACCCCAAATGTTAACCCCTCACATGACCTCAGACTAGAACCTTGAGCTATCAAATTTATTCCTTGTCCTGAACCATTAGACTTTCCCTTGTCAGACTTCTCTATATGAGTGTCATAATCGAACTCTCTCTGAGTGAGTCACTCTAACCAATCAGACTCCATTGACTCCGATGAAATGTAAATTCCCCAACAGGTCGGACCTCTCTTGTCATAGTGTTATGGAATAGAGTCACTCTGATGGATCGATGATCCCATAGTTTGGATATGACAGAATTCCACCATGTGTCCCCCTCCAGAACCATCAATATAGAGACTTTGAATTGATCTTCACCATCGGTCTGTGTATCTCTTCTAATGAACCTTCTAACCATTTATAACTCCGATAGTTCATCAGAGTTCTCCTTTGCAAGTATCACCTCCTAAGGGTATTAGTCTATACTCCGATCGAAAACCAATCATGACCATTCTCTCCTTTTTGATGGACAATCATATCATCCTCACGATCTCCTCCAATGGTCAGGGTCTGATAGAGCATTTTGAGTCATTGATTATCCTTCCCAAATAATGAATGACTGGATCATGGCTCCTCCATGATATCATTTCAATGGATCATCGTTGATCCTTATAGTGATCAATGGTGAATATTCCTCCTCACTTTAATGTGACTTCCCTTTTCCATTTAGCACCTACAACACACGCTCGTGGCCTATCACACACACATTTATAAATTCAACAGACAACCTTAACATAATAACTCACAAATCCACATGAAACTGACAAATACATAATAATAAACAATTACATTATATCGATCTTGAATAATATAGTATAGCCTCTTTGGGCTAGGCCACCCTCTCGAATTTTTTTACATTGTGTCAGTCCCCCTCACTCATGCCCATAGGATACATTTATATGAAGAACAATTACAAGCATTAGATCGTCTTAGATCCGATGTATCCTCGCTCTATCCCTAAGATTGGTCAAACCAAGAAATATCATAACAAATACACAACGACCTTATCATTTTTCACCAAATTTGAGGAAATCTTGTCCTCTTGGCCACATTACATCCACATCCATCTTCTGGAAGGTTTGATATTTCAACCTTCATTTGGGGGGGGGGGCTCAATTCTCATGCATCAGACTCCCAGGGTATAAAATATTCATGAACTTCTAATCATGTGTCTCTATTGTCTCTTCCATCTTCAACCTTTAGTCTTCCTTTTTCCTCATGCATCACTTCATCATACGTTGTGTTCCACCTCAGGCTCAATAGTGATATACAACCAATCCTTTCCTCTTTAGAAAGACTCTGCACTTGCTACCCAATACCTCATCAGTATTTCTCCTGAGCTTGACCTTTTGGTATTACAGGTTCTCTCCTCTAGAACCTTTTGAGCACTCCTTTCTCTAGGATTATGCACCTGCCCACTTTTCATGTAGAGAAATTTTTCGCTGCTCCGATACCACTTAATGAAGAAAAAAATATATGGGTCCTTCGAATCGATGGTCCTATGGGTTATGGGCCCAAAAAATGGACTAAATTTCATCCATGTCAACAATACTTCAACAATCCCTTCAATGTAACTTGGATCACATCTCAGAGTCTTCAACTCTACCTCGCCTTATGAATTTTATAGGAACTTCATTATCTTTTGCATGTCTCACCAAAACCCCAAATTATAACCCCTCACATGACCTCGAACTATAACCTTGGGCTATCAGAGTTCTTCCTTATCCTGGACCATTGGAATTTCCCCTATATGATTTCTCTATAAAAGTTTCATCGTCAAACTCCCTCTAAGTGAATCACTTTGTCCTTTCAGACTCTAATGACTATGATCAACTAAAAGTGCCATGACAGTTCAAACTTCTCTTATCAGAGTGTTCTAGAATATATTCACTATGATGGATCTATGCTCCAATAGTTTAGATCCAACAAACTACCACCATACGTCCCACTCTAGAACCATCGATATGAAGAATCTGAATTGATCTTCGTCATCGGTCTAGGTATCTCTTCTACTGAAACTTCTGATCATATATAACTCTAATTGTTCATCGGATTATCACCTCCTCGAGGTATTGGTATCTAGTATTATCTAAAACTAATCATGACCATTCTCTCCTATCTGATGGACAATCAATTCATATTCATGATATCCTTCGATGGTTAGGGTTTGATAGAGCATTTTGAGTTGTTGATTATCCTTCCCAAACAATGAATTGTTGGTAGGTTTGATAGAGCATTGTTGATTATCCTTCCCAAACAATGAATTGTTGGTTCATGGCTCCTCAATGATACCATTTCAATGGATCATCGTTTATCCTTATAGTGATCAATGGTGAATATTCCTCCTCACTTTAATGTGACTTCCCTTTTCCATTCAGCACCTGCAACATGTGCTCGTAGCCTCCCACACACACATTCATAAATTCAACACACAAAAATTAACATAATAACTCACAAATACACATGAGACTGACAAATACACACATACAATTACATTATATTGAGCTCAAATAATACAGTATGGCCTCCCTCTTGGATCATTTTACATTATGCCAGCCCCCTTCACTCATTCTCATGGGATACATTTATAACAAGAAAAATTTCAAGCATCGAGTCATCTCATATCCAATGTATCCTCTGTCTATCCCTATGATCTCTCAAACCAAGAAATATCATAACAAATACACAACAACCCTATAATTTTTCACTAAATTTGAGGAAATTTTGTCTTGTTGGACATGTCATGTCCATGTCTGCTTTCTGGAAGGTTTAAGATTTCAAATTTGATTTGGGGGGGGGTTCAATGCACCTGCATCAATATTCCAAACCCATTTATTTCCTTTTGATATTCTTTTATTACTTCGCAAGTCCTCTTTTCAAGTTTCAAGCATTGTATTCTTTCTTTTCTTTTATTACTAAGATTAAATCATTTTAATTGATATGCATTCAATGAATTAGGACTAGGGGTGATCGCCTCATAGTGAGGGGGTAGAGTTGAAGTTAACCTTCGGATTTTAACTTGGTAATTTATTGTCCCATAATTTCTTATTTCTTTAATAACGTCTTTCCCTTTCTTATTCATTTTTTAGTAGTTGCATCAACCTCAACATTCTATCCCTTCTTCTCATAAGAGAATGAATCATGGGCCTTTTTGGTGTACATGTAACAACCATTACAAAATTTCAGTACATTATGGAATACCATGGGATGGAAAGTTTTAAGTATCGGGGGTGGAAGTATGTTTCCCCTATCAAATTCTCCTGATATTACCCCTATTCCCCAAGACTGACAACACTAGGATAGGACACAAATGATGGCCAGGTGAAACAAGACAATAATCATAACTTCCAAGTTTATGATTCATTATCTAACTTCAAACCATGGTCCTCACTCAAATTTCTAATGCATTAAATATGAAACTTTATATGGAACAATGACTAGTGTACCTCATAATGTGATGGACCATCATCATCCAATGAACCATGTTGATGAGGTGTGATAAGTTGATCTAAATGAGGAGGGAGGAAAATGAGAGGTTGCAATATGTGGAGAATAATTATAATCATCATCATCATTGAGATCATTGTATTCATTGCAAGACATGAGACACAATATCCCCAAGGTGAGAGGAGGTAACAAGTACAAAATCCTAACCCTAGGATACGAAGTGCCAAAAGGTGTTTTGGGCCTTGAGGTAGTCAGTTTCGACATCAAATTCTCAGGGGCACAAATTTTGACATACAATATTCATTTTGTGTGCATAATAGCTCATTGGGAAACTCTAACTAATGACTACAATATTGCATCATGGCCTAGATGTGTCGATGACAAACAAAGGCTCTTTAATTTCCAAGAAAACATCATTTAAGGCCTCAAAACGACCTCAAAAGTTTAGGACCCGAAAAATACTAAAAAATCATAACAAAACTACTAATATGGAGAGATATGTTGATTTATTGGAAGAGGTGGGTGGCCATCGATATCCACCTGGACCATATCCATTGTTGAGGTTGAAGAGTTATCGTATGGGAGATAACCTAAATTTATTTAGTGAAATGGAAGTGGACCAAAAGGTGGAAAATGGATTCTTCGTGTTCCTCACATAGTGGGAATATACTAGGCCCCTTCCATCATATCCTTTTTAGCATGTCCTAACTCCAAGTGGGAACAACACCTTATATGGATAACCATGTGTTATATCACAAATTTCCACACCTATGCATTTGTGACTTGGCCTTACCCTTTTCCTATTTTGCTAAGTAAAATCCCAATATTTTTGCATCAAGTCATCTAACAAACTTGAAATTTGTTGATATCCATGCATTTCCCTTATGAAACACATGGACATTCCTTCCTTACAAGATTGCAGCCCATGGCTTCCCTCAAAAATCATGAAAAAAAAAAAATGAGTTTTCAGGCGGGTTTTTCGGTTGGGCTTGTTTCCTAATGTTCCCATGCCTGTACAAAATTGATTCCAACTCCCCCAACCTCTTGAGGAATATATCAAATCACAATTGAGGGATAATATGAGGAGAATTATTTTGGTGAAAGGTTATGTTGCTGAGATATAATAAGATTCCCTATCCTTATTATTCTTTGAGTAACATTCCCCAATCTGGAAACTCATTTTTTAGTGCCTCTTTCCTTATTATATAGTCATAGTGTGTTTCCATATCCCTATCTGGGATATCCAAGGAAGAGTATTATGGTTGAGTTGATACTTCAAGGATTCATGGAAGAACCCAGGAAGGTGTCTCTGAAGTAGTGCGAAAAGCGATTTAGGTTGTAATTAGCCTTCATATTTGGTGTTAATAGAAGAGATATATTTCCCTCAAAATTGTGTGTTCATTGCAAAATTGTGTGTCTTTGATTATCATATTTTCTTGTAATATAGTACATGATACGTATAGTGTTTCATTATATAACTACCTCATAGCAGTGCTTGTCTTGATTCTATTTTGCAGGCTGGTTCTGACAAAGGATCAGGAGCTCTTTGAAAAGCAGGAACGGGGATCAACATCAAACAAGAAACTTAAGGTGCTCTCTTTATCTTTTATTTACCTACTTTCTCTTAGAAAACGTAGGTGTTATTTCAATTTTGTATACTTGTTTGTGAGGGAATATTTCAGTCTTTTCAATACAGTTTTGATTTGTCCTGATTTGACCCAAAGTCACGAGGGAAATATCCCCTGTATGGTCCCCAATTTTTTCTTTCTCTGCATTGTTTGCATTGTTATTTGAAAAGGAAAAAGATACTAGAATGGGATTGTTCATGCATTTTCCTGTTGAAACTCTTTTTTCATTTGAAGAATTAGTTTAAATTTTTATTTTCCAGTGTTCTTATAATTTCCATTTTTGCAAAAGTCTCAAACAATATCAGTTACACCTATGTACCCCTTGAGTAAAAACAACCACTAAGACAAACGCTAAATTTAAAATGTACTATAATTTGTTTCTAGGGTTCACAAACAAGTTTAGGGTTAGGGCCTTGGGTTTATATTGTAGAGATAAATATCCAAGGCCACAGAAGCAAGCATAGGAGTCTGAGTTAGGAAGATTCTCAAATCCAATTTTCTTATAATTATAGTTGGGAGCCTCCTCTAACATAAGAGATAAATAGAAGGTTGTGTGAAGGAGAGTTGGGTATATTTACCCTCTAAATCTTGACTAAGCGTAGTGGAGAGATCGTATATTGGGGGTTTATCTAGTTCCTTTACCTCCATGAGAGGCAGTTCTTTCAAAGATTTGGGCTTTGTTACCCTTCCCACATGTTCAATCTCGATTGTTGACTATACCCCTCAAACGTTGACTGCGAGTCGATAACATTAGTGTATTTTCCTAGCGATATTAGAGCTGACTATTGAGGCTTGCCATGGTACCTGGGGCATATTTTGTATCACACTTTTTATTACTACTAAAGGGTTCCCTGCGAAGCATGGATAATTTCATTGGATAAGGATGGTTAGTGGAGGTCAGGATAACTGCATCTCATTCCTTCATTCATTGGTCCATGGGACTTAATCAACTTGTTCCTTTGTCTTGAAGGTCCCTTTCTGCTTTTTTATTTTTGGAATCAACCCCTCATCCACCAGGGCTGAAGACTTCGAAAAGTTGTTTTCTTACGATGTTTCTCTTAGGTATTTTTATTGGAGTGCTACTTCGTGTAATTGAACTTAGGTTGTTTCTGTGTCACCACTTTTGAATCATTTATTCACAGTGATTGAACAATCGCTCCGAAGATTGGGAAGGACCCCTGGTATTTCTTATGAAACTGTTGAGACACCTCCTGGAAGGCATGGATTTTTACACCACTGGTTCGTCATAATTAGTGCGTGAGAATTTTGGGGGCATGAACAATCCCACAAGGGATGAACCTATGCAAAAGAACGATATGGCCAAATTTCTTAAGGATACCAACCAACGGATCCCCACCCAAGGGGATTCTTCTGTTTTTCCTATCTTTGGAAATGTTGGTGCCCCCTTGATGGCCACATTGAACATTCTTCGTTTGAATGTAGGACTATCAGTTTGGTTGTGTACCACTCTGAATGTCTTGAATTATCTTAATGCTTCTATGATAATCACCTTATGTCAAGGGAATTGTATGGGCGTTTTTTATAACCCTAAATTGCACAATACATACTTACCTGGCATCATGCCAACTCATACCCCTTCATTGCCAAAGCCATGCTGAACAAACTCTTAAAAATCCTCTTAAATCAAGTGAAACGCACCCTAACTCACTACTGCACGCGTTGGAACGCTGGCAGGCTTACCACTGCACGCGTTGGAACGTTGGCTGGCCTACTACAGCCCGCGTTTACCTAACAAAGCACAAAAACAGGAAAGTTGCCGACGGGACAAAAAGCTATGGGTCAGTTAACTGAAACTCCCAGCCATGCATGGTCGAGAGTTCATCCAAAACCCTAGCTCCTTCTAGCCTCTAAAATAAGGGGTAGGGGTACTATTTGGAGGAGGAAAAAGATAGCAAAGAAACTCTGCCCAATTGCCGAATCCGTTTGTCCCAACACTTTAGCCTTTCCTCAAGCCTAAGAAGAATTCAAGCAAAGTAGTTAGAGGAAAAAGAAGAGGAGGATCCCAGGATCAGGATCGAGGAATGGTGGCCGGTCTCTATCATTATTGTAAATTGATTAATCTTGAGATTAATAAAAGAATACTTTTCCCGTCCCAATACACGAGTGATATATATTTTATTTGATTAATGCGCAATCTCTAATCCTTAGGTAGAAAAATAGCATGCATGCATAGTGTTTTGTCTTGATTGCAGGATTGTCTTTGGAAGGAGCAGCGAAAGAAAACAGATAAAGCGCAATGGAGGATCTACATCAAACATCAATAAAAAAGGTTAGTAGGTATTTTCCATGCTTGTATGTGAAAAAAGGGTTTGAGTATTGGGGTGATAGGTTAAAATTAGTTTCTTTAAGGTCATTATTTGTGTACAAGTTCAGCCCTAGCTTGTTAGTCCGTAGGGTATTATTTCCCAACAACACTCTTAGGGTTTTCGGATTTAAGTGAGGTTTTTGGGTAGTTTAAAGGAGTAGATTCTATGTTTCTTTGTTTGTTTTGTTTTCTGTTAGGTCAGAGCTAGCAGGGAACCTGGTTCTTAATACCAGTTTTTTCCTTGACTGTTGCTTGACATTTATTATTGGGACACACAGAGGTACACGCAGCCTGCAGAAGGCCTGCATGTGTGTAACTCGTGCCCTAACCTTCTACAGCCCATGTTTGAACGCTTTTTGTAGAGGTTTCAGTAGCGTGTAGGGCTCAGAGAGCTTAAGAGGCAGTCTCCTCTTCCCTGTCAGAATTTCACATTCTCAGGGGGATTTCTGGATCCTGTCTGGGTCTTGCTGGTTTACAGTCTTGTCTCAGTCTGCTTTATTGTGATTGTTATTTTTCTCATTTAGTTTCCTTTTCTATTAAAGAAGAAGCATCCAAGCCTTCAAGAGACCCTGGTTGTCAATACCAGAGGCCTCTTCTAGGTCTGGGCTGTTTGTGGTTAGTTTTTTCTTGGATTTTATACCTAAACACGTCCTGTTTCAGTTCAGCTCATGGGTACCCGCGCTTTGTTATAGTTTAGCACACGTTTGAACGCGTGCTATCTCAGTGACAGTCGTGGGCTTGTCAGGTTGCTTTTCATTCAGGGTGGGGAAGTCATCCCCTCTTGTGGTGAGAAGTTTTTTCCTTTCAGGGGTTTTGAGTCTAGGGTTGCACAGTCAGTAGGTTAGGGCCTCTTATCCTTAGCCTGTGTTTTTATTAGTTGATGTTTTGATAGAAAAGACAAAAGAAAAAAAAATTGTTTTATGGTTTTTAGACAAGTACTAGAATCGGTGCTTTCTTGAGTGCCATTGTGCGTCTTTGCTCTGGTTCTTTGCGATCTGCGCTTTAAGCCAGAATTTTATTTTGTTTTCTTGGTTTTGTGCTTGTCGGCATTTTCCCTTTATTGCTTCATTTTGCAATTAAATAAAAAAAAAATCTCTTTTTTCATTTTCTTCTTTGTTTGAAGATTGTGTTGTTGCATCAGTAGCTAGGAAGAAGTCTTTTTTCATAAGTTGTTTTGCAGTACATTTAGCGCACAAGTAGCTCGTAGATTGAGCGAAATTCCTTTATGTTTTTCTGCATGAAATCTTAGAAAATTCAAAAAGAAAAAGAAGTCTTTCTTGTTGAAAAGTTGCTAGTTTTTGCATTTTTTGTAAAAGTTTTTGTTTCCAAGCATTTCTTGTTCATTTTGTTGTGAGTCATTACACATCATCAATTTCACCTTCATACC
>SNQJ01S0126043.1:11435-26387 GCA_010110895.2 Picea sitchensis | reverse complement strand
GTATGCCTGTCACATATTCCTGTTCATATCATGCCTCCCACTTCCTCCACCTATTTTACTCTCATCGTTCCCCTTTCCCTTATCCCTCTCACTTCCCAACATCTTTCTTCCATGTCATCCCCACCTATTCCATTGCCCCTTTCTCTCTTTCATCTCGGCCTCTCCTCTATCTTCGCTTCCTATNTGTTGCCTGCTCCTCTTGCCACCTGTTTTCCACTTGTGCTCTCGTATGCCTGTCACATATTCCTGTTCATATCATGCCTCCCGCTTCCTCCACCTATTTTACTCTCATCGTTCCCCTTTCCCTTATCCCTCTCACTTCCCAACATCTTTCTTCCATGTCATCCCCACCTATTCCATTGCCCCTTTCTCTCTTTCATCTCGGCCTCTCCTCTATCTTCGCTTCCTATCCATGTCCGTCCACCTGGCCATCTCTTGCCCGTTTTTCATGTCGATCACGCTAATCGCCTCGCCAGATCCTTGTCCACGTCTTCCTTCTAGCCTCCCCCCCTGAGCTTCCAATGTGGATCTAGATGGTAGAATGTAGAGGCATCCAAGTTCTATAGGTGAAAATTTGACTTGGGCCTTCCCGATCCCAAGAAAGGTAGTTATCGAAGCAGGTGGTGGCAGTTGAACATCATTTCCACCATAAATAGAAAGCTCGGGGAAGGATTGTCAGCAAGTGGGATCCTCTGCAGTCCCATTCTAAAGAATGATTGTGTCTAACTAAAGCTCGCATATGAAAAGAGACTGCATGCATAGTCTGCCAGAAATCATGCAGACATAATGTCTTCAACGCAGAGGCTCGAGCAAGCTTCGGTTTTTTTTTCTTCGAGTATATAGGAGTCTTTCACATATTTTGTTAGTGTCTATGGTTGAACTACGCTCTCGATTGTAAATTTTCAGTAAAGCCTCTGGTTCTCTGGTTATGTATGCCATGTTTAGACTTCTTGTTTAATAACAGTCAACCCTCTTTCTCATCTCTTTTGCCTCTGATACTGAATTCTCAAGCATGGAGGATCCAGTCAAGTTATTTTGATGGTATTGTAATGTATGTTTAATTACAGTACTATTGTAATGTTTTCAGTTTATTGAAGTTCTGAGACAAGAGGATCTTGTCTTCTACATTTTTCTCTCCCTTGGCTGCTGGAAGACCGGATGTCCACAACAAACCTCCACACCTTTCTCAACATTCTTCCTTACCACTTACCACTATACCCAACTTACTGACTAAAATTAGATTGAGACCTCACCTGATCATGCGTACCAAAGAAATTTTCTGAGTTAAAACGATATTATTATGAGTCTGCGTCCATCCGACCCCCCATAAATTTATTCATTGTGACACATAAACTAATGTGTACTGGGATTACCTTCAATGCAATCTGAAGGTGACTTCTAGTGCTAACATTTCTGGCACCGTTGTCGGGGACGAATTGAATATTTTCCCTGGGATTTGAACGACAAGGATTATTGGTTATGAAGGTGCATCAGAACTCAGTACATCGAAGATTGCAACCCGCACCTGGCAACTCCATTGAGGTGACTCCACTATTTCAGTTGTGGCTTCCAGAGGCAAAAACATGAGGTCTACTCCACAGTTTCCTTTAGCAACACTTGAAGCTGACCCAGAGAAAATTATCAGAAGGAGAAATACCCTTCAATAAGGTAGTTCAGCTACTGAACCAGGTATTTCTGATGATTTTCACCACCCTCATTTAGAAACTCCAATAGTTTCTTCTCTTTTTCCTATTATACCATCTGCTGGAGTTTACCGAAGCTTAAATTTTGGGACGGTTCCTGCTGATTTCTCCTCTCCTGATCTAGGATTGGAAGGAGAAATTCTTGTCACTCCTATCTCCCCTGAAGTTGTACCATGGTTTAGACCCAAGACCTCAAAATATTTTCTCACTCTGGGTTTTACCACTCCTCCCCCTATTAGATTTGTTGCTTTTACAGAGAGGGAAACTTATATTCCCTCAAGCCCTCTAGCCTTTTCCCCTAATCCTTTGTTGTTTCCCTTTCCTCCCAGAAACACACCCCCAATCTCCCCTATTCGATATCCATCCCCTCTTGTTTCTCCTCCACCTCACATCCCAATGGTGGGCGCTAATCCCCCTAGGAACATAATTGATGCCATAGTGGCTGAAAGATATGCCCCTCTAGTCCTACCTCAACCAATGAATTCTCTCCCTACTGGAGACTACCTAAAATACATGCCAAAATTTACTAGGGAAGAAGACATAATTGTTGAAGAACACCTTGCTTCCTTCTACAGTTATGCAGACAATTTGAATATTGAAAATGAGGATGTGTGGATGAGAGTTTTTGTTTAGATCCTTGATGGTGAGGCTAGGAAATGGTTTAGAGGATTAACCCCTAGATCCATTTTTGGGATTGAGGCTTTAGATGATGTTTTCTTGAGACGATGGGGGGATAAAAAATACGTTATGTATTATATCACAGAGTTTGGGTCCCTAAAAATAAAAGAGGTAGATTTTGTCTCTGATTTCTCCAAAATATTCAACAAAATGTACAATAATATCCCTTCTAAGATAAAGCCTACAGAAGCATCTTCTAAAATTACTTATGCTAGTGTTTTTTACCCTAATTTATGCCTCATGTTAAGAGAAAGAAGAGCTACTTCCTTGAATCATATGCAAGATGAAGCCCTCGAAGTAGAGTCCAATGTATTGGCAGTTGACAGACTCAGGAACAAAACTGATAGAGATGGAGGAAGAGGGAGATCTAAAGCTTAAACCTTAGGTTCCTCTCTGTCCCACCCTCAAGTAGATGAATTGACCAAGCTGGTGAAGTCTCTTTCTGCAGAAATGGAGAAGATGAAATTTGAATGGAAGCAGAGTTATAAGATTTCCCAAAGTATTGATAATAGGGGTAACTTCAGAAGACCAAACAATACCCCTCAGATACTTCCAAGAGATCCTAGAAGTAGAGATAGGGATGATCAGAAAAGCCAAACCCCTCTCTGAAATACTATTGTCGCTGATGTAGAAGGTGAGGAAGAAGAGTTAGATCCTAAAATCCATTGTATTGGAGACACCTCCCCTTTTCTCCATTTAACTCAATCTACATATGAGGAGTCCCTCATGGACAACCAAATAAATGAGATGAGTAAAAGGGAGGATACCAATAGTAGTCCCCATAGATATAATTTCAGGTCTAAGAAGAAATAAGGGAAGTCTGATGTCCCTGATCATCCTTCCAAAGAAGAGAATCCTTCTAAAGATGCAGTGAACAACAACAAGGAGAAAAAAACACAGAATCCCTCCCCATTAGCCAAAGTTCCTATCCCTAAAGTAAAATAAATTATGAATCCCCCCTACTCTTTCAACTTTGAGCAAGAAATTCAGAAGATTAGGATCCTCGTACCCCTTTTAGAGCTAGTCAAGCATGAGGATTTTAAAAGGTCTCTCTCTAAGCTATTACAGTCTGAGCCTGCACCTCAATCCTCAGACTCGGTTAATCTTTAGGATGAAAAGCCAGCAGTCATATTAGGTCCCATGGTAGAAGATAGAGATAATACATCCCCTCCCTTCTATACATCTCTGAACATACATGACAAGGTGTTGCATAATTGTTTGATGGACTCAGGGGCCTCTCATAATATCATGCCCAAATCTGTCATGGATGAACTTGGACTAGAAATCAAGAAATATTATCATGATTTGTATTCTTTTGATTCTAGGAAAGTGCAGTGTCTTGGGGTCATTAAAGATCTAGTCGTGACCTTGTTTTAGTTGCCCATGAAAAGTGTGGTCGTGGATATCGTGGTAGTTGATGTTCCCCCCAAGTTCGGCATGCTATTGTCAAGATATTGGATAAAGAGACTTGGAGGAACATTGCAGATGGACCTCACATATGCTACCATTATTGTGTTTGTAGGGGAGCATAGAAGACTGTACAGAGAAGCTCAACTAGCCTACATTATCAGTGATGAATATGACCCCACCAACCATCCTATTTTTTCCCTTGATATTGATTTGGGATCTAGCTTGTTCCATCTTACTGATGCTCCCGAACCACCTCTTGAAATCAGAAAATAGTCCCTTATCCTCTGTGGAGAATCTCCTCTAGTCACTTCTGTTTGGAAAATGTTCTTTGATGGAGCCTCTTCAAGAGAAGGTGTTGGTGTTGGAGTGGTCCTTTTTTCATCTGTTCAAGAGATTATATCTCTGTCCTACAAAATAGAATTTGAAACTACCAATAATGTGGAAGAGTATGAAGCTCTTGTTTTTTGTTTGAGGGCTGCAAAGGAAATGGATATCAAAGAGGTATCGGTGTTTGGGGATGTCGAGTTAATTGTCCATCAAATCAGAAAAATTTATCAAGCCAAGAACCCTCAGCTTAGGAGTTACGGAAATGAAGTATGGGATCTAGTTCACAATTTTTTCTTAGCTTTCAATATTTCATTTATTCCAAGGGAAGAGAATGACCTGGATGATTCTTTGGTTGTATCAACAAGTAATTTCAGAGTCCCTCTGCCACCTAAGCTCAGGTATGATGTAGAAGTTAAATATAGACCCTCTATACCTGATAATGTCAATAATTTGAAAGTGTTTGAAGATTATCTCGAGATCAAAATATTCCTAGAAACTATGAAGAATTTTCTGCATTACACATTGATCAGGATCCTGATTCTGAATTAAATCCTCATGCTGATGTTTTTCTGAAAAAATTTTGCTAATCATCATATTGTTTAATTTCCTAGCAATCACCTCCCAAAGGGACTAGTTCCTTTGGAAATACTATTTGATAGAAATGATGTGGCAATAAAAGGTAAGTCCTCAAATGAGGAAACTGATGTGGATGAGTGCAATATTGGCACAGAGGAGGATCAAAAATTTGTCAAGATGTCAAGCAGCTTGTCGAGGGAGCAAAGGGCCGAGTATGCTAAGCTATTAAGGGAATTTGTTGATGTGTTTTCCTGGACCTATGAAGATCTCAAAACATATAACACAAGTGTCATTGATCATAATATATCATTGAAAGAGGAAGCCAAACCACTTAGGAAGAAATTAAGACAAATAAATCCTATGCTGCTACCTATTACGGAAAGGGAGGTAAAGAAGTTGTGGACACCCAAATAGTTGTCCCTTTGAGATATTCGGAGTGGGTAGCCAACCTGGTCCCAGTAAGAAAAAAGAATGGGGAAATCAGATTGTGTGTCGATTTCAGGAACCTGAACATAATCTCTAAGAAGGACAAATACCCTTTGCCAAAGATGGAACACATATTGCAGAGCGTGATAGGTGCATCCAGAATTTCCATGATTGATGTCTTTTCAGGCTACAATAAGATATATGTACTTCCTGAAGATAGATAAAAGACAACTTTCACCACTTCTTGGGGCACATTCATGTACGCTAAAATTCCCCTTGGATTGATGAACGTAGGGGAGACCTTTCAATGAGACATGGACATCGCCTTCATTGGAGAAAGGGATAAATTTTTGGTCATCTATTTGGATGAAATTACAGTCTTCTCAAATTCTAATACAGATTATTGTGAACATTTGAAAAGGGTCTTCTTAAAATGCAGGAAATTTGGTCTTTCCTTAAATCCCAATAAATCATTGTTTTCCATGAAAGAGGAGAAATTACTGGGCCACATAGTATCAGTTGCAGGAGTCGGGATTGATCCTAGCAGGGTAGAAGCAATCTGAGCCTTGTTAATCCCAATATCCAGGAAGGAAGTCCAGTATTTCTTGGGAAAAATTAATTTCCTGAGAAGGTTTGTTTCCAATTTTGCTGAAATGGTAAAGCTCATAATAGCCATGCTCAGGAAGGGAAATGAAGTGAAATGGACCACTGAGTCCAGAAATTCTTTCGACCAAATCAATAAATCACTGACTGAGGCACCTATGCTTATCAGTCCTGATTACTCCAAAGATTTTCTGATTTTTTCTTTTTCTTCTTTTGATATAGTGGTCGTCATCTTATTGCAGAAAAATGTTGAAGGGTTGGAGAAGCCTATTTCCTTTTTTAGCAGAGCACTAAGGGATGTTGAGATAAAATATGACATCAGAGAGAAGCAGGCCTATGCCTTGGTGAGAGCTCTCAAAGCTTTCAGAGTTTATGTTATGCATTCAAATATCATTGCACATGTTCCTTCAGCCTCTGTGAAGGACATTCCCATTCAACCTGACATAGACAAATGAAGGAGCAATTGGATTGCCAAAATCCTTGAGTTTGATCTGGAAATAAAGCCTACCAAGATAGTCAAAGGACAAGGTTTAGTCAAGATATTGGTTGAATCCAATTGCAAATCTTTGGAGGTCAACTTCATCAACACCTGTTCAGAAAATTAGCAAGCCAAGTTGTCTGAAGCAGGCCCAACAATCAGCCCTCCATTGGTAGAATGCACTTGGTACAAAGAGATTATATTTTTTCTGCAAGAGTTAAGACCTCCTGATGGAATGGGGAAAAGAACGGATAGATCCTTAAAGCTCAAAGAAATTAGATATTTCCATATTAACCAGGTCGTGTATTGGAAAGACCCTCTAGTATTATTCTTGAGATGTTTAAACCCACAAGAGGCCCAAAGGATTATGTTTGATTTTCATGATAGGCTATGTGGGGGACATCACTTCTAGAGAACCACGGCCTATAAAATTCTCAAGGCTGGGTACTTTTGTCCTATCCTATCCACTGATGTCTCTGCAAATATTAGGGCTTGTGTTAAGTGTTAAAATTTCTCTAGGAAGAAGCAACTCAAGTCTCTACCACTAAAGCCTATGGTAGTTGCAAGACCCTTTCAGTAGTGGGGCGTAGAATTTATTGGGGAAATTCATCCTACTTTGAGTGGTCAACACAGATAGATCCTAACTTCAACAGATTATTTCACCAAATGGATAGAAGTTATTCCCATAAGGAGTGCTTCTCACAAAGTAGTCATTGGTTTCCTTGAAGATATTATGGCAAGGTGTGGTTGTCCGAACATAATCATCAATGACAATGCTACATCCTTCAAGGCCAAGCCATTGGTCAAGTTCTCTGAGTAGTTCAAAATTTTATTGATCCAATCCACCCCCTACTATCCCCAAGGAAATGGACTAGAAGAATCCTCTAACAAAATCCTTAAAAAGATTATCAAAAGACTACTAGAGGAAAAGAAGAAAGCATGGGATTCAAAGCTCAAATTTGCTCTGTGGGCTGACAGAGTGACAACAAAGAGATCTTTGGGTGTCTCTCCTTTTTAGCTCATGTATGGAGTTGAGGCAATTTTTCCTTCTCAGCTCGCCTTTCCAGTGGAAAAATTCTTCCAAGACTACCAAGGGGAGCCTGATGATATGATCAGAAGAATAAAACAGTTGGTAGAAGTGCAGCAGACTAGAGAGCAGATGTTGGAAAAAGCACATGAACATCAGCAGAAGATCAAGCAGACCTTTGATAGGAAGAGAAGTAAAAAGGATTTCTAGCTGGGAGATCTAATACTCAAATGGGATGCACCCAAACAGGACAAGGGAAAGCATGGTAAATTTGAAGCCCTATGGATTGGACCCTTCAAAATCTCTGAGATATTTCTAAACAACACTTACAGGTTACAGAATTTGGAGGGGGATGAAGTTTTTTGTGGCCTTGTTAATGGGAATTTTCTTAAAAATTTCATTGTTTGAGCCATGCATGGCTCCTCCATGTCATTATAATTATCGTTTTCTCTTTTATTTTCTGTTTCGATGAAGTGACTCCACAACCCAATATTAAAGGCACTAAAGCTGCAGAAGAGTTCTTAGAGCCTCGCAGAGAGGACTCTATCCCCCATGGAGCCTAATGTTAACACACATTGTTGATCAGGGGTGTTTTCCTTAGGAAATGGCATTTTAACGAAAAAATGACAAGAAGCGAGCTAAAACCCACTAAATGTCGCTTATCCTAATTTTTTATGCCCCGACGCATGGTGCTAAGGAACACGTAGATCTAGTTAGCTGAGATCTATGCACTCAGATCTACAGCTCAAGATCCATATCAGACCCCCACCCCGATCTAGCCCGCTTACCGCCTCTTGACACCGTTGCTTGCTCCTCCTACCACCTGTTTTCCACTTGTGCTCCTGTATGCCTATCACATCTTCCCATTCATCTCATGCCTCCCGCTTCCTCCACCTATTTTCCACTCATCGTTCCCCTTTCCCCTGTCCCTCTCACTTCTTGACATTTGTCTTCCATGTCATCCCCACCTATTCTATTACCCCTTTCTCTCTGTCATCTCAGCCTCTCCACTATCTCCGCTTCCCATCCACATCCGTCCACCTGGCCATCTCTCGTTCATTTTTCATGTCGATCGCGCCAATCACCTTGCCATATCCTCCTCTGTGTCTGCCTTCTAGCCTCCCCCCTTGAGCTTTGGACGTGGATCTAGATGGAAGAATGTAGAGGCAGCCAAGTTCTATAAGTGAAAATTTGACTTGAGCCTTCCCGATTATGATAAAGTAAGTTATTGAAGCATGTGGTAGTGGTTGAACATCATTTCCACCATAAATAGAAATCTCGGGGAAGGACTGTCAGCAAGTCGGCTCCTCTACAGGTTCATTCTAAAGCACGGTTACATCTGACTAAATCTCACGTCTAACAGGAGACTACATGCACAGTCTGCCAAAAATAATGCAGATGTAATGCCTTCAACAAAAGGCTCGAGCAGGCTTCGATTGTTTTTTCTCTGAGTATATAGGAGTCTTTCCCATATTTTGTTAGTGTCGATGGTTAAGCTATGCTCCCAATTGTAAATTTTTAGTAAAGCCTCTAGTTCTTTGGTTATGTATGACATGTTGAGACTTCTTGAATAACATTCAGCCTTCTTTCTCATCTCTTTTTCCTCTGATACTGAATTCTCGGGCATGGAGGATCTAGTCGAGTTATTGCGATGGTATTGTAATGTATGCTTGATTGCAGTATTGTTGTAATGTTTTCAGTTTCTTGAAGTTCTGAGACAAGAGGATCTTGTCTTCTGATTTTTTCTCTCCCTTGGTTGCTGGAAGACCGGATTTCCACAGCAGACCTCCACACCTTTCTCAACGTTATTCCTTACCACTTACCACTATACCCAACTTATTGACTGAAGTTAGATTGAGATGTCACCTGATCATGCGTACCAACCCATTTTTCTGAGTTAAAGCGATATTATTTTGAGTCTACATCCATCTGACCCCCCATAAATTTATTCATTGTGACACATAAACTGATGGGTACTGGGCTTACCTTCAATGCAATCTGAAGCTGAATTTTAGTGCTAACAGGGGTCAAGAAACTAGCCTCTATTATTCATGCTGAAATCACAAGCTTAGTCAATGAAAGTCATACTGGAAAGACATCACCAACCTCTATTAGTCATGTGGGATATTCCTCAAAAACCTCTACGAGTCATGTTGAATATAAACAACCGACTGCTACAAGTAATGTTGGGGGTACAAGTCTAGTCACTACTAGTCATACTGGACAAACATTGCCAACCTTTGCAAGTCATGTTGGAGATATATCACTAACCTCTGCGAGCCATGTTATACATAGGACAAAGAACTCTGTGAGTCATGTTGGAGTCCTATCACTAGCCCCTACTAGTCATGTTGGGGGCATGCAACCATCCTCTGTGAGTCATGCTAGGAAAAAATTCTAGTCACTACCAGTCATACTAGCATCGAGTCACTGACCTTTGCGAGTCATGTTGGAGATTTGTCAACAACCTCTGTGAGCCATGTTGAATACACGCAACTAGCCTCTGCAAGTCATACTGAGAGAAAAATTCCAGTCACTAATAGTCATACTATCATCGTGTCATTGACCTCTATGAGTCATGTTGGAGTCTTGTCACCAACCTCTGCTAGTCATGTTGGAGACATGAAAACAAACTTTGCTAGTCATGTTGGGGGAAACCCACAGGCCACTGCAAGTCATGCTAGGGTCACTAATATTTTTAAGAAGCCAATACATATAGGACGTAAGCCCAAGTTCCCTTGTAAAATTTTCAAAGGATATCACCTTATTCATTTGTGGCCTACTATTATCGTGGCACGAGAAGCATGGTTCTTGTTTGATGACCTTTCTAGTTTGGTTTCCCAACATCATAATCAATCATTGGTTGACAAAGAAGTCATGTCAATGCAATCTTCGATCGACACCACTCTTGTTTTGGGGGGTGATGTGTTTCTTGACCATGTTATCTCACATCCTATTCAACCAATGGTTGAGTAAGTGGTCGCGCCAATGTAATCTTCAGTCGATCCCACTCTTCTCTTGGAGAGTGACAAGTATAAGGAAGTGGTATTGTCGATGCAATATTCAGTTGATCCCACTCCTCTTTCAAGGAGTGATGTGTCTTTTGACCATGTCCTTATCATTTCCAGTTCAGTACCTTCTAAACAAAGGGGCATTCTA
Source organism: Picea sitchensis (assembly GCA_010110895.2). Classification (NCBI taxonomy): domain Eukaryota; kingdom Viridiplantae; phylum Streptophyta; class Pinopsida; order Pinales; family Pinaceae; genus Picea; species Picea sitchensis. Next base: position 16,000 of record SNQJ01S0126043.1, on the reverse strand, counting down.
GTCTCTTCAAGCATGCTCCCTCCAAGTCCTAGGATGGTTTCCTTTGATTGGAATCATCTTGTAGAGCCTCACCTTCCTTATTCTACACCCTTATAGATAATGGTAGAAATTAATAAATTAGGAATTTGTCAAAATATTGTAGATGAAGGATCCCCTGTAAGTCTTTTATCATCCTCGGCTTGGAAAGATTTGGGTTCTCATAAGCTTGTGTCAACTACTAGTGAGTTGTTGTCTTTCGACAGAAGACCTAGTGAATGTCTTGGGATTCTTCCTCAGTTTCCTATCACATCAAGTGGGAATACTATCCTAGTTGATATGTTAGTGGTGCTAGGCCCTTTAGACTTTAATTTGTTTCTTGGTCATGATTATGTGTATGCGATGAATTTTTTGGTGTCTACGCTCTTTCGTTTGATGCATTTCCATCACAATGAAAGCGTTGTCACTATTAATCAATTTTCATTTGATAATCACCATCCAAGTTTGGATTTACCTTATTTTTCCCCTTTGTGTGTTCCTAGTGTTCGAGTAGACTCTTCCCCACCATGGGTGAATTATGTGGCATCTTATCCTCGGTGTTCAATTTCTACTGAGAAAGATCCTTTACAGTTGTGTTTGCCTTCTCGAGACAAGGTCTCAGCAATTGATCAAGTTTTTTATCCGATGGGGGCATGGGAGCCTTTGCTTCCCCTTATTGGCCTGATTAATCTAGTGTTTCCTCTTGATTATGATCTTTTTTTTTGTAATACCTCGAGCCCTAGTATTTGTGAGTTGTCAAGCCCCGGTTTCATGGATTTTGAGCTTCCTTTAGATGAGTCCATCCTTGAAGCTATGATGATGGATATTCGACCTCCTCCTGAACTGGAAGATTTACTGATTGGTTACCAATGAAACCCTTGGTCTGATCCTAGCAATGGGCTCTACCTGGAGAGCTAATGTGAATAATATGTAAGGTTGTGTGTTCCTTTGTACATATTGTACTTTTAGGGTTTATTGTTTTCAAGTTACGTATCCCTTAATACTTGCCTTTATCGGAGGTTTCTATATTAGACTTATTAAATTTAGGGTAAGTGTTTTTGGTCTTATATGCAGGATTTTGGAGACATTTTCTTTGGTACCTTTTCTTCCATGTCAATCCATTCTGACAGGTAATGACCTCGAAACTAGCATATAGGTTAGGTTTTCCTCTCCATGCATTTTTTCATTATCTGTTTCTTGATTCATTCAACCTTAGGATCGACCCCACTAAGTTGTGACGCAAAACCTTCTTTGTTGTTTAGAAGTGTCATAATCCATGTGGTAGAGCCTACCTTCCATGGGCATCCTAGTTTAGAATCCCTTTGTGTTCTGGTGCTCATGGTGCAATTTTTCTATTACGCTCAGGAGTCTTGTTTAGTCCTTCCATGACATTGCATATGAACTTCATTATTCTTACTTAGTCTTATTCTATCCATTATCCATGGGACTCCCTCCGTTATATGCTTCTCACAAAAACATTATGGAGGCTTAGTTAAGCTCTTTTCAGAATCCTTAAAATTGAAAAGTTTTTCAAGTGACCTTGTTTCTTTCACAGTCATTAAATGGATCTAAAAGAACGTCTATTCAACACAATTTTACCCCTTTTTCTGACCGAATAGACTAATTACGAAAAATGTATACTCTAGTCTACTTACTAGAAGAGTTCTCATTTTTCTTTCACAATTTTTTGGGCTCAAGAGACTAAATTTACAAAAAAGGACAATGGAGTCCATAGTTAAGCTCTTTTCAGACTCCTTAAATATGAAAAGATGGTCGAGTGATCTTGTCTCTTTCACACTCTTTAGATGGATTTGAAAGGGTGTCTTTTCGGTATAAGTTTTACCATTTTCCATACCGAACATACTATTTATGAGAAATGAATACTCTATTCAAACTCTGACTAGCAGAGTTCTCCTTCGTATTATTTTACTCTTTTTCGGGCCCTGTAGACTAAACTTACGAAAAAGACCACCATGGGAGGTTTGCTTCCTAAATTTGAGTTGTAACTACATTGTATATTGACAGCTTGTTCTTTTAGTCCTAATGTCAGCTTCAACATGTTGTTGTTGAACCAATTTCTTATGCATTCCTATGTGTTCCAAGAATTGCTATTTATGCCTTTGCCATTCAACACCTTTATCCCTGGAGGAGAAATTTCCCTGAGTTTCCTTATCCTTCACATGATTTACTTGCATTAAGAATAGGTATGTTCCTTGTGCTTTGGAACTAATTTTATTTCTCGTGACACTTGTTTACTCCATTGTACGATAACACTCTTTTATTCTTTTCCAAGATTTAATAATATGAAAAAGATAAAAAAACTAAAAAAACTAAAAAGAAGAGGGGAAAGTGTTTATCTATTGTGTTGGTAGAAGTCTTGTCACTCTTGAACAAAGAACAATATTGAGTCAATAACTAATCATTTTGGGTATAATATGGATTTAGGAGACTTTTTCTTGTTATTGAGTTTTATCTCCCCTGGTTGGCTATTCTTCCAACCATATGAAGCATTTGTTGATGTCTCTTGTATCACAAATGCATCCCATTTTATAGTCCATGCTGCCTAAGTCACATAATGTGTCATGTTTCATTTCAAGGGAAAATTTCAACCTGAGTCAACCATTCTGCAGTTAGTTTCTAACCTTGAAAGTCGGCCTTCCCAAGTCATTCAAGTCAATCTCATCATCACAAGTATCTGTTTGTTCATTTGATATCTTCCAAATCTTTGTCCTTCCATCATCCCTCATGTTGGATGATAAAGGATGCCTCAATTCCTTCCTTCTAGTGGATCTCTTCCCATCGACTTCGACACATATTTCTCTAAGATAGGGATCTAGAGTCATATTTGGTACTTTGGGGCTTGCAGTCATTAGTGGCAGGTTTCCTTGCTACTGACAGTGGGAATACATCAATGTCCATGTTGGCCCTTGACCAATTTTTGAAGAGTACTTGGTCTTACTCGACCATTTTTGGGACTGCGATAGCTTGCCAAAGAAGGAGCACAATGAGAAGCAGAAAGTAAGGAAGAAAGACCTATTTTGGGGTCCATTTTAGGGTTTTGGGTTGATGTAACGGGAAAGGGATGTAGGCCCATGGGTTTACCCACGTTTAGGCCCATTTTGTAATCTATAAATAGGAAATATAGATAGTAAGATAGGAGAGATAGAAAAGTAGTACATCTGTGTGATGTGTGAATGAAAGCTTAGTGCTAGTAATGGGATCTATATGATCGGATGTATCTTAGAGTGCTCTGTGCATGATATCAGAGAGCTAAGTGCAGGTTGTTATAGTCTGATGCTGAAGAGAAAGGAAGAAGGATCTAGCGAGATGCGCAGATCTTCTGGCCTATGCAAAGTAAGGGTCGTTAAAGCTCTGTGTTGTAACTACTTGACCAAGATAAGATAAATAAGACTTTTTGGACGTAGCCCCAGGGTGGGGGTGAACCATGGTAACTCTGTGTATAGTGTTTTTTTCTTCGCTCTTATGTATGTATATCATTCTTGGCTAAGTGCTTGATGTGGTTAAGTAGATCTAGTCATGCTATGTGTTGTTGATGAATGAATGAACATTAGATCTGATATATGAGATTCTTAGTGCTTGATCTGTTAAATCTAACCTATATTGTTGTGAATAAGTACTAAATCATTCTTAGTATAAGTATTCACTACGATTCTCTATGACTTCTGCGAAGTATATTAATGAATGTATGTTAAGGAATAATTGATGCTAAGTGCACTGTAAGAAAGATAATCACAGATCTATGTCCCAACTAAGGTTGCAGACACCTGAGTCTTGCAACCACCCCTGCCTCTACCTCGGGTGAGACTTCATCTGCTTTGGAGGTGTTTCCAAAAGGGTCGATAGTTAGGGCTTTGTTGGTGCGCTCTTGAGCGTTGAACCCTAGGTCTGCCCTTGTGCCAACAAATGGTTCTGTTTTCAGGACTTGGAACTGTGATTGCTGGGAACTGAAGAAGAAGAAGCTTTGTGTGAAATAAGCTCTATGCATAGATCTGTTGCCCTAGTGTGAAATGTTTTGTTTGACCTGTGAATCTTTGTGCCAAGAAGAGAGGTTAGATCTGAAGAAAGAGAGGTCAGATCTGAAGAAAGAGAGGTCAGATCTGAAGAAAATAAGTCATATCTGCAAAGAAAAAGGTAAGACCTGTAATCTCTATGCCTCGATAAAGGTAAGAATAGTTAAAAGTTTTAGATCTGGAATCTTTGTGCTCTATAGAAATAAGATAAGTGAAATGTTTTGTTTCTAAAGCATGGATCTAGGTATGTTTGATAGATTATATCCTAGCTTCAAAACTAGGGCATTAATAGATGAAACAAAGTTTGATATGGATAGATCTAATAAGTATAGTGATAGATATGTTACACCTATGCATCGAAAGAATGTATGGACTAATAAGTGGATGTGGGTTCCTAGAAAATGTTTTCTGCAGGTTAGCCACCATGATCCTGGTGCGCAGTACAGAAGGAGTTTGGGAACATCTAAATGGATGAGAGGATTAACCCTCTGTTATAGTTGCAGACGATCGGGACATCTT
>SNQJ01S0126041.1:10143-51797 GCA_010110895.2 Picea sitchensis | reverse complement strand
GGCGCATCTTTGGGAGAGGATCTTCTGTATTAGCTTAAGTTATCTCTTGGCATTGTATTGACTATCTATAATAAGGAAGTTGTGTTGGGTTTTCTTCCCCTAGAGGGTTTCCCAAGATAAATGTTGTGTCTCTTGTGATTGTGTATTTCTCAGTGATCTTGTGTTATGCTATTGTTATCTATTGAAATGTAAAGAACTATAATAATGGCTTAAACATTAACATGAAGTACAATCAACATTGGGCAGAGTGTGTAGCCAACTATCCTAGGAAAATAGGGTAAATTCGTATGGGGGATAATGGGTAGTTTTTCACATTCAATTTTGCATGACTATCAAGAAGGGAGCAAGGAAAAAGAGCATTGGAGATAGACCAAGAAGGATGGGTGACTTCTGGAACATGCTCGAGTTTTTTTGGAGCATTCTGGAGTTGAACATTGAAGAGTCGGGTTGTTAGGATTGAAGAGTGAAATCTTGGGTGAGTTGCATTGTAACAACAAGTGTTGTTGTTGTTTTTCCTAGTAGTTTTTATTGGCAGCGAGTTCCCTTGAGTTCCCAACAGAGAGATTCTTGGTTACTTGTGCCAAAGAGACCCTGATAAATGAATGGGACACCCGAGGGACTGAGAGTAGTGAAGGGGTACAATCCTTGGGTTGGACAGGTCAAGAGGAAGAGAGTTGGAGGAAATTTGGGATAGTTGTAGGAGAATACCATTGGGTTGTGTGATATTGATTTGTGAGTGGACTGTGAGAGACACCCTTCTCTTGTGAATTCCTAACCCCATCTCGGGGGTGACTTTCTCTTGAAATTTGGAACACTAGTTCTATGGTTGGGTGGAACATCCTTCCCAAGCAGTTTGTTGCACAAACGTTTTAAAAAGACAAGTGTTTATCTATTTTCTGAGTTATATTGTTGTACATTTTATCATGTGTATGAGAATGGTTTTCATGTGTTGTTGTAGATGATTATTTGGTTGCATTATATTCTTTTAGAATGTTGTAGATGCATTTAATTATGTGTATCATATTTTGTTTAGAAATGTGTTCAATTCGTAGTTGGTAAGCTACATAAATTAATTAGCAAAAGAAATTTTAAAATTTATGTGTTTTTCCACAATTAATGTTATCTAGTTAAGTTGGGGGACATTAGAAATTGTCATGGCATTCCCAAGATATGTAAATATTATTTTGAAAATTAATATAAAGGTACAAGGTTGGTTATGGAACAACACAAGAGGGGTTATGAGTCCACTAAAGGGGAAGAGGAAAGGGTGTCCAAGGGGTTGAGAAGTAACCCTAAGCATGCTAAGTTTCCTAAGTCTCATAACATTCATATTTTCACCATATGCCTTATTAAAAAAACCACAACCAATCATTAGATGGAGGTGGTGATTGGTGGGGAATTCCACCTTCCTTAGTTATGAGAGCATGGGGGTTGGGTACAATTTTAGAGGAGTGTAAGAGACTCCATCTTCATAGGAATTTGAACTACATGGATATTCGAACCCTCACTTTTCTCATGCACTCACTTATGCATTCAAATTGACTATCCCATTAGCTCATTTTGTTTTATCCATGTTATTCTACGCAGGGTTGTTCATTTAAAGTTATGCATTAGGGAGTAAGTTATTGATAGAAAATGTATCATTATATAATTTTTCATATCTCTTGGTACTTTTTGGGTGGAAATATTGGAAGAATTGGCTTGCAGGGTCCATTTTAGAGACAGATCCCAGTTTGGTGATTTGGGGTCTAGAAATTTCTAGAGTCGGTTGAGGAATAAAATGACACTTTTGGGGGTCAAAAATTTATGTTCTTAAATCATGTCCCCTCAATCTTGTTCTACACAATGAAATATTTCTAATGGTGTGAAAATCACCTCAATCGGAGTATGTATGCAGAAGTTATGTCTCCCATAGGTAGACCTACCATGTTGACCATCATGGTACTGAGTGGATGTCATTTAACCCCCATTACTCACACTTGTTGGGATAGTCACTTGTGGACTTTAAAGAAGATTCCAAAGGGTTAAAAACCCTAATAGTAATTGAGGATTGATGCACACAAAAACCCTAACCCTAACCCTAGATGGCTATTAGGTTATATTAAATAGCATGCCACTAGGAAGAGAAGGGGTTCCATTATTTTGATATTGTTACTATTCCATAGTTGAGAAAATCATCTAGCAGTGGGATGTTGAAGCATAACATAGGAGATATAATATTTTATAGAAACCATTAAGGCCACATTATCCATGGAACTCCATAGTGAGTGCCCCTTTCTTTGTACTTTCGCTTCATAACTAAGAAAAAGAAAGAAAAGCATATCCCACAGAGAGGATCCATCCAAAATTAGTTGGGCAGACAAAGTCAACCAAATAATTGAAGATATGCTAAGAATGTAAGTAATGGATCAACCTTCCAAGTGGTAAGACTATATTTGTTTGGTTGAATTTTATTATAACAATGGGTATCGTGCGTCATTGAAGATGAGCCTATTTGAAGCCTTGTATGGTAGAAAATGAAACATGTCGGTAAGTTGGGATAACCCAAAAAGTACAGCCATCATTAGGCCAAAATTTCTAAGAGAAATTGAAGAGAAGATGTTTAAAATAAATTAGAATTTAAAGACTGCACAAAACGGGTAGAAAAACTATGCAGAAAAGGGAAGAGTGCACATCGAATCTAGAGTGGGTGTTCTTAAAGGTAAAATCTAAAAGCATCTCGCTAATATTGGGAAGTTTCCCACAGTTGTCCATGAGATACTATGGATCGTTTGAAGTCCTAGAGAGAATAGGCCATGTTGCACACATGTTTCCATTGTTTGCATCCAAGAGAGTTCATAATGTGTTTCATGTATCTTTATTAAAGAAGTATCTGCATGATCCTAACCACGTGATCAATTGGACTATGATCCAGATGGAGCATGAAGGGGAATTTTGGGTGGATTTGATGTGCATCTTGGACTGGAAATTCAAAGTGCTCAAGAAATAAGCCATGAGACTGGTAAAGGTCCAATGAACCTACTATTGTAACGACCCCAGCCACCCAAGCCAGGTCTTGCCACCAAAAATATTTCATGCTCTGATACTAATTTGTAGCGTCCCCAACCATCCCAAGGTCGGGCCATGCCACCTTACAGAAAGACTCGCTTTCATTTGTAGAAAATATCATACATAATAAATTTAAAAAAAAACATATACTTTATGTTAACATACACAGAATTATGCGAAAACGTACAGTAAATAAACACATGTGTAACATACAGCATGTAATTAAGCATATATAAAGAGTACTTATCTATTTAAGAAGGCCACCAACTGCGTGCAGACCTTCCATGAACCTCCCAGACTTAGACCACGGTGCTCCAAGCTATCAGCAGTGGGTCACCCCCGAGTTGGAACTAAACTCCACTCAGGGTAAAGGGAATCCTTGGCTAGGTTGAGGTTACAAAGTCTCCAGGAAGGATTTTGTCCCCAGGATTCCACTCACGTCCATAGCTTATAGTCCCTCATTCCCCACATGCCTTCCCCACCCCAGGGGGTGTGCCCCTTCTCTGCTCAACAGTCCTTCAGCTGCCCCACTCCCCTTCCAAGGCTTCATCAACAGGTCGGACATGAAGTCTCAGAGCACTAAAACTATCATGAGACTCTCTCTGGGAAAATCACTTCCCCGACAACCTCTCTCACCTGGAGAGAGTTGCTCATAGGCCTAACAACATGCTTCTTCAGTCCCACTCCCAAGCCAATCCAGTCAGGGTAATAACAACAACAAAATCGGGTATGGGCCCTAGTAATGATAGAAATCCACACCAGTACAAAGAAAAGAATGGGAAGAAACAACAAAATGGTTAGGGTGCGATATGGCTCAGGCATTGTGCAGTCGTTCTATGCTTCAAAGGATTAAAACGGGTTAGATTCATGATGTTTGCAGGTTTCAGAGCTTATCAGATTCCATGGTGGGTTCCTCCCCAATGTCCAAGGAATGAATGCCTCCCTCAATGCATGAGCCCCCCTGCATGGGAAGAACGCTCTCTTAAATTTGCATGTGTATTAGTTGACACATGGCTCCCTTGGATCTCATTTCTCTCCACTTGGGATTCATTCCCTCTTCCATGAGACTTAGGATAAAACAATTATCCTCACCTTAGTTTTTAGGAAAATATAATATGATATTCTCTTGGGGTTAAGCCCTCAAACTTAGCCCTTTTTCCCCTAGTCTCTTAGCCCTCCCTTTCCCTACCTAGTGGAGCTTAGTCCCCCATAAATCTTTCTATGTGGTAGGTCTACACACAGTGATGTATTTATATTAATTATATGAGTGTTTACATATACAAAAACAGTCTCACTAGCCTTTGGCATCTAGGATCTATGGCCTAATCATCACATAATCCTCCTAGCTTATAATCCTCCTAGCCTACAAAACATGTTTACAATTCAGCAGGGACTCGGCCCTGGGGTATTACAATCCCATCCCCTTATTTTTTCATTGTCATCAGTGCATCTTGTTTACATACCACATCAATATTTTCAAAAATCTTCAAAAAGATGCAGGTATTCTTCTTGCATGGCCTCTTTGTTCTCCCAATTTGCATCCTCAGGACCGTACTAGGTCCATTAGACCTTTACAAGATCTATGGCTCGATGCTGAAGTTGCTTGATCTCCCGGTCTAGTATGCACATCGGATGCACTTGAAAAGAGCCTTCTTGCTCCACCTGAATCACATTCCAATCAATAACATGATTAGCATCAAGTATATATTTATTGAGCAATGATACATGGAATACATTATGAATAGTCACATATTCAGGTAAAGCAAGCATATAAGCTACGGGCCCAATCATCTCAAGGATTTCAAATGGCCCACAATAACGAGTTGCCAACTTTGAACAGTTTCCCAACTTCAGGGAACTTCTATTGGCCTTCACTTTCAAAAACACATAATCACCAATACAGAATTCTCTTTGAATTATTCCCTTACCAGTGTAGATTTTCTGCCTGTCTTGGGGATCCTTTAAATTCTACTTTATCTTTGACATCTGCTCTTCCATTTCCTTGAGAAACGCTATCCCAACCACTTCTCTATCAGCTAGGTTGTCCCAGCTTATTGGTGTGTTGCACTTTCTGCCATAAAGTGCCTCAAATGGGCTCATCTGGAGAGATGCTTGGTACCCATTGTTTCAAGAAAATTCTACCAAGTGAATATAATCTTCCCATTTTGATGGTTTGTCCATCACATAAATTCTCAACATATCCTTAATTACTTGGTTCACTCTTATTGTTTTCTCATCGGACTTGAGATGATAAGTTGTGTCGAAGTTCAGATTTGTTCTAAACCCTTTGAATAATCCCTTCCAGAACTTTGAGGTGAACTTTGGGTCTCTATCAGACACAATTGTCTTTGGTATGTCATGCAAGCATGCTACTTCCCTCATATAAATATCAACAACATTGGTTGCCTTGTGAGTAATCTTCATTGGAATGAAATGGGCAGCTTTAGTAAGCTTGTCCACCATCACCATGATAGAATCATGTTTCTTGCTTTCTCTAGGAAATTTTTTGATGAAGTCCATTTTCACCACTTCCCACTTCCACTCAAGGATAGGTAATGGAAGAATCAACCCAACTGGGTGATGCTCAGCCTTGAATTTTTAGCATTCCAAACATTTGGCAATATACTCAGCAATTTCTTTCTTCATGCCTGGCCAATAGTATTGGCTCTTCACAGTGGCAATTTTTTTCTGATATCCTAGGTGTCCAGCATAGGGTACATTATGTTGGCAAATATTTAACAGACAGAGAATGGCAAATATTTAACAGACATCGAATGCTTGTCATTGATGGCAAGTAGCATAAGTACAGGAAGAATGTACAGAGGATTGATGGCATGAGTACAGGAAGTTTGTAACAGATAGGAAAACAGAAGATAAGTTCAGGAAGATCAAATGATCGAAGGCAACGCAACCAGGCAAACAGAAGATAAGTTCAGGTTGATCGAATGATCGAAGGCCCATAAATCTTGAGAAGCATTTCTGATCGTTGGATCCATTCAAAATTCCCAAAAGAATGAGGGTCGTCAGATCTGAATGTAGACAAGAAGAGATCATTGAAGAGGAGGACAGATCTCAGGCATTAGATCCAAGCACAGGATCCGACCATCGTTGGATCAAGAAGAACCCGCATGTCCTTTAAGGTACAAGGAGAAGCGAGCGTAATCGCGATATGAAAAATCGCGACTTAATCTGAGCCATCAGATCAAGGTCAAATCTAGACCGTTCATTCCAGTCCATGTCGGGGTTTCGAGGATCGCGTGTTGGAGATGTCAAAGAAACAATGCAACAAGAATGTCGATTTCACGATATGCGAAATTGCGATTCAATCGCAGTCGTTGAATCGAGATCAAATCTGGACCGTTGATCCGACCCCATGTCGTAGTTTTGTGAATCGGGACTTTGAAGTGACAAAAACACTGGACATCAAGGATGTCGAAATCGCAATATGTGAAATCGCGATTTAATCGCAGCCGTTGAATAGAGATCAGATCTGGACCGTTGATCTAACTCCATATCGGAGTTTCACGAATCGCGACATGGAGAGGCAAAGAACCCAATGCAACAAGAATGCCGAAATTGCGAAATCGTGATTCAATCGTAGCCATTGAATCAAGATCACATATGGACCATCGAATCACAGGACATGTGGCAAGTGATCGAAATTTCGCTGACTTGGGGTCAACGGAGCATAGTGTCGAAAATCACGAAATGAGAAATCGCGAAAGCACTTCTTGCATAGGCGCTTGGTTATGACTATAGTCATATTGGGGAAGGAGCTAGTACAGAAAAGTTCTGTATCGAAACTTCGGAGATCGTGAAATGAAGTGTCGAGACACTTAGCACAGGATTGTCGAAATGCCAAAACCAGATTTAAAGGAAATGAATGCAAGATCTCATGAAGCCAATCCAACGGTTCAGGTGAACTTGGAATATGATCGGAAGGTTACTGTTCTCTCTCACAGTTAACCCCTCAGTTACGAATCTGTTAGTGAAACGGATTCATGATTGTGAATCTGTTGGCGTTTCAGTTGCTCGGACAGTTGTCTTTCTTTTGCCTAAGGAAATGTGAAGTGCAACCGCCGTGGAGACGTGTATAAAAGAAAATGAGACAGACTGTGGATGGTTGGTTGTTCTGTATGAGAAAAGAATAAAATTGTAAGAAAGGGAAAATCAATAGGTGCAGAGTGAGATGGAAAATATGCACAGCGTGCTCAATTAAAAGCAGAGGAGGATGGAAAATATGTACCAAGGAGATGAAACTCAGAAAAGAGTAAAAGATGATGAAGAGAAGTTGAAGCAGAGCGTAATGACAGAAACGAAGTTAATGCGAGAGCGCACTGCTGAAAATACAGAGGAAGAGAAGAATAGAAGAACAATTAGTAGAAGACCGCCTTTACATAACAAAGAAAGATCGGTAAGAATTGATTTATCTACATAGTGGATCGCCATTTATTCATTTAATATTTTAGGAAGGTTGGGAGGTTCTCAAGAGGAATGTTGTCCTCAGAAGTTAAAGTAGGTGCTTGAACATTGCAGTTTGTAGCTCCATCCGTTTTGTGAAACCAGTGTGGTGGTGCAAGGGAGAACAGTGTTCTCTATTATGCTTGAGTCTGTAACTGATCGCTTCCATCCAATTGGTGCCGAACATAGGAGTTGGTGCTTCTTTCAGTGGGTGCTAGAGAAACGAGGGAGTTGGTGCTTCCTTCTAGTGGGTGCTATAGAAACCAGAGCTGGTACCTCTAGTGGGTTAGAGAAACCAGAGCGGTGCTCAAACAAGTTGCATCTTGTAAAAAATAGAGGTAGCATCTTCACATTGAGTTGGTTCTCAATTAAAGATGATTTAACTTCTAAAAGATCTTCTATCATTCTCTCAAGAGGTTTTCTCCCTTTATGGGTGTCTTCGTGAAAATCTGTCTCTGCGTATACCTTATGTGTGACTGATACTCTTACTTCACGTCCATATGTTGTATAAATGTTTAATATCAATGAAGAAAGATTAAGAATGTTTTTAATAGACTTGTAATTTTTGCTCAAAGATGTCCATCACCCCCTCTCAGCTTGTATTAGTACTTTCATCACCGTATCGTGAGCTGGGTCTTTATTCAAAGGTAGATCTCAGAAGTTTAAACATGACAGTTCAAGGACTTGTTCTAAGCCCCTCCGTTTGATGGAACAAATTTTCCTTCCTCGGGAATATTAGAATGAGAACATATTTAATGGGTCTTAAAAAGCAATGTTTGGGATGTAGTAGAGACCTGATACAGCTCACAGCTAGCCTCCAAGGATGATAAGTTAGAGTTTAGTTTTAATGCTAAGGGATGAATGTTATCTTGAATGGACTTACAAAAGATGAGTTTGTAAAGGTGATGATCTTGATACCAAAGCAAATGGGATAAACTTATTAACAATTATGAAGGAAAATGAGAGAAAGATGCCAAACTTCAAACACAGAGATTGAAATTTGGAACAACTAAAGATAAATGAAGATGAAAAAATTAGCAATTATTTTAAGAGTTGAAGAACTTGTAAATGCTATGAAGGGTCTGTGGTGAGAAGTTTGATGACTCACTCTAGTTCAGAAGATTTTAAGAACTCTACCTGATAAATTTAATCCGAAAAGTCTTGTGAATAGAAGAATTAAATGATCTTAAATCTCTGTCTATTTATCAACTTCTTGTAACTCTAACTCCATATGAAATGAGAATTAACAAAGATAAATCCAAGACTAGGAGAAGCTCTCAAAGCGTATAAGAGCCAGCCGATTCGTAATTAGATGATATTGAGGTAAAAATTGTGAGAAGGTTAAAGAAAGGTCAAGAAACATCAAGGGAAGTTGCCCTCCAAATGCTTTAACTGTAAGATAGGTCATTTTATATTCATGTCCTCTACTCAAAAAAAGGGACTAGAACCCACATGAAAAGAAGTACAAACACAAGAAATATAATAAGAAGAAAAAGTTTGGTTGCAAATAATGACAATTCCTCGAAGATAAATTTGATAGTGACTCCATCCCAGGAAGGATACGGCAAAATGACTTCTACGCTTATGGGCCAAAGAGGATTATGATAATAAAAGCAATAAAAGGATATAAATGATGAAGAAGTTGTGGTTGATTTTGGAAGGAACCGACAAGGTGACCGAAGAAATCTGATAGACTGTGAACTAAGAAATCAGAAAAGTAAAACAATTGTTGACAGCTCGAGAAAGATGAAAAGTCCCATGAAGACTTCGTTTGAAAGTGGAATTAGAAGAGGCAAAGAAAATAGAAGACATAAATCAAACAAAATTGTTCTAGAAGAAAGTCGTGAAGCCCAGGTTGTTAGATAGTAAAACTAGGAAAAGAAATGGAGAATCAGTTGATTGTACTTCATCAAAATTCCGCTAAGCATAAAGCCTCAGAAGTATTAACCTTCATTATAAATCAGCAAAGAAATCAAAGCTGAAAGCTGACTGATACAAGAAGGATCAAGAGTGATCATCCAAGTAATACATAATCTATCAAGTTTTCCAAATCCTCAAACATTGACAAATGTCACCACCTACGTAAACAAAGAAGGAAAATCAACCACCAAGAAGAAATGAAAGAAAAACCTGTGAACCGAATTTGTAAATCAGAAAGATTATTGGCATGATAGAAGTCGACCTCCTCAAAGAAGACATTTTTTTTTCAAGGTACAAATATTTATTCTATACGGCTGTTTCTCATTTAATCTTTTAATAAGTAAAGCCATAAACTTTAAGATTCAGATATAACGTCGGCTAGTTATTCAATGAATAACTATTTTCCATGTCGTTACTTGAGACAGCTGTTAAACAAATTTCAGATTATCATGTGATGTCTGGGGAAGGACACAGGTGAAACAAAATAACAGATATGTGCATAACAATCGCTATGATCTATTATTCAATGAACCGGAATGCTAACTGCCATAATTATGGTCATAAGTTGCAGACTGTCGCTTAAGAAAAAATAATTTTAGATTAACCCGTCTCACTCCAAAAACGTCGCTTGAAGAAGAAAGTAGATGACAAATGTGGACTAGTGTTATCATCCCAAAGGAAAAATAATCCCCGGTATATTGACAATGGATGCTCAACACACACCTAAGTGAGACGTAAGTAAGTTTCTAATTCTAGGTGATAGCAAATCAGGAAATGTAACTTTGGAAATGGGATGCACCAAGAAAGATAAAAGGTAAGAACTGTAAAGTTTGTGTAACGGAAAAAGAAAGCTCAAGATGTGTTGCTAGTAGATAATTTGAAACATAACTTTAGTGTCAGCCAAGTCTCAGGACCTAGTAAAGTTGTTTTTACCTCTAAAGACTATAGAATAAAAACTGTGGATTCAAGTCGCATTTACAAAGGTGGTATAAGGACGGAAAATAATGTCTATGTTTTAAAAAGAAGAAGAAAAAGAAATGCAAATTTAAGAAAATATGATGAAAGTTATCTGTGGCATAGGAGACTTGGTCGAATGCAAATTTTGATCACATAATCAAACTCGTAAACAATAAGAAAGATCTTTCCAAGATATCAAAGCCATATGACTCTCAAGTTTGTAAATCCCACGTAAAGGAAAGCATTTCACACTCGGCTCAAATCTAAAACTTTCCTTCAATGTAAAAAACCTCTCCATAGTACATATGGATCTATGTGGACCATCAAGGAAAGAAGGTACAGAAAGAAAATTACTTTATGTTGATTATTGATGATTATTCTAGACTAACTTGCTGTTTTTCTTGAAAGAAAAAATCTGAAGCATTTGAAAATTCAAAGTATTTAAGGCTCAATCGAATCAAACAGAAAAGATTAAAGGTCCGATAGGAGGAGGAGTTCAGTTCAAAGGGAACTTCAAAGAGTTCTCGGTGATAAGTACGGATCAAAAGAGAGAATACAATTCCAAGAACTCCACAAGAAATGGAGTTGTTGAGAGACAAAATAGGTCAATACAAAGAAATGCATAGATCAATGATGAATGAAAGGAACATACCTCGACATATTGGGTAGAAGAAATTAATACAACTGTTCATATCCCATCAAAGCTCATCTCTGCATCACACAAAGTTGACAAGACCCCCTCTTTATGAACTTTGGTTTGGTAGAACTGCCTCAATCAAGCATTTTAAAGTTTTCTGGAGAGTAAAATGTTATATCAAGAACAATGATGAAACTATTGGCAAAATATGATGACCGAAGATGATGAAGGTATCTTCTTGGGTTATGCTACAAATAGTAAAGGGTACGATGCTACAATAAGAGATCACACAATCTAGTTGGATTGTATAGATATGTGCTGATGAAGAACTCACGAAATGTAAGCAATGTTGAACCAAGAATAAAAGATACAACAAGATGAAGATGAACAGTCCAAGGATCAGAAAGAGAAGAGTCCTGATTGGGATGAAGATACGTAATATTCAAACCGGATACGCATAAGCGTGAAGAAGCAAAATCACCTCTCATAACTATTAGAAAGAATCATCCTAAAAATTCAGATAATTAGATATAAATGAAGGAGTTCGCACTAGAAGAAATTACTAAAGACTCCTAACAATCCTTTCATACATGCCTTTTATCTATGAATGAACCTAAAATTTTGAGGAAGCTTAAGAAGCTAGGAAGATAATCGATTAGAGCATCGAATGAAGAGCTTGATTAGGATTGAGAAGAACAATACTTAGGAGCTTGTCCCTAGACCAAGATAAGAATGTAATAGGTTCCAAATGGGTGTTCAAGAATAAAATGAATGAAAAAAAGGACAAGTTGTTAGAATAAAGCCATATTGGTCTGTAAAAGATATGCACAAGTTGAAGGTCGATTTTGATGAAACTTTTTGCACCAAGGCAAGATTGGAAGCTATCAAAGTTTCATTTATTCATGTTCCAAGAACTTCAAAGTTTATCAAATGGATGTTAAGTCACATTTCTTAATGGAGATCTAGAGGAAGAAGTATATATGGAGCAACCTGGAGGATTCTTATTGACAGATACCCTAATTATGTTTGTAAGTTCAAGAAGGCCTTATATGGATTCAAACAAGCACCACGAGCTTGGTATTATAGGATCGAACAAATTTCTACAAGAAAAAGGGTTCAAGAAAGGTATTGTTGATGTGAATCCCTTTACATTAAGTATGAAGGTGATAATTTACTTGCTGTTTTGGTTTATGTAGATGATATTATTTTTGGTTGTACCTAATGAATCATTTATCCAAAGGGTTTCAATTCTATGCAACAGTAATTTGAAATGTCCGATAGAGAACTACATTTTCATTATGGCAAAACAAATCTCAAGAATTCTTTATTTTCAAGAAAAATATTTGAGAGAAATAAAAGAAATTTCGGGGATGAAGATTCTTCTATTAAAGTATAATACCTATGGTGGTTGGTTGTAAGCCGAGTAAAGATGATATCTCACTTGATGTTGATCAGAGTTCATATAGATCAATGATAGTAAGCCTTATGTACATCACAACATCCCGGCCCCGGATATAATGCAAGATGCTGGAATGGTAGGTCATTTTCAGCCGCTCCTAAACAAAGCCATTTGTTAGTCAGCCGTTGATATTTAAATAATTTGAAGGGAACAATGACTTCTGGACTGTGGTATCCTAGAAATAATTTCCGCTAACTACTTATTCAAAAGTGTGCATCGAAAGCAACTTTGTTGATGCTGTAGAAAAAAGTATTCAGTTGAGGAGACATTCTTCCGTGACTCAATAGTTGCATGGCTTAGTAAAAGCAAGGATCCATTTCATTATCCACTACAGTAATACATTGTTGTTGCTACTGCTAAAATCTTATATGGATGATACAAACTCTTACAAATCTAAAGGTAACTTACACTCATCCTATTCCAATTCATTGTGATAACACCAGCGCCATAAGAATTTCCAAGAATCTTGTTTTCCATTCCAAGACCAAGCATATTCCAATCAAGTACCATTTTCTCGAGAACAGCGCTTAATTGTTCAACCTAATTATATACCTTCTACAGAAAAGATTGTTGATATCTTTACTAAACCATTAGCAAATAATCCCTTTGATATCTTCAAAAGTTGGGAGTTATAATATCTTGTGTCTAATCGCTCAATCAGGGTGGAGTACTTATTGAATATCCGGTGTATCTCCAAGATTCTTATAGTCAATAGGGGGAGTATGCTTTGCGACAAGATCAGGGGAAATGCTTCTTCGACATTACGTCAAAGGGGAGAAAGAGTTCGGGTGGAGGAGAGTCAAGTCCGCGGAGGAGTAGTTGAATCCGAAGGCATTTGGGGGCTTGTGTTTCCATCAATGCCAGTGTTGGAGATTGTTGGCAACATTTAACGTGACAAATTTAATGGAAAATATTTAATGTATACCTAATGCTTGTCATTGATGGCAAGTGAAACAATGAAGATGGCATGAGTAAAGGAAGAATGTACAGAGGATTGATGGTAAAGGTACAGGAAGTTTTTAACAGACATGAAAACAGAAGATAAGTTCAAGAATATCGAATGATCGAAGTCAACGCAACCAGCAAACGAAGATAAGTTCATTGATCAAATGATCAAAGGCCTGTAAAGATTGAGAAGCATTTCTGATCGTTGATCCATTCAAAATTTCAAAGAACGAGGGTTACCAAATCAATGTAGACAAGAAGAGATCGCTGAAGAGGAGGACATATCTAAGACATTAGATCCAAGCACCGTGATCCGATCATCGTTGGATCAAAAAGAACCCGCACGCCCTTTAAGGTACAAGGAGATGCTGCATCGCTGACATGAAAATCGCTGAATTTAATCCGGAGCCGCCGATCAAGGTAACTGACCGCTGATTCCAAATTCATGTCTGGCTCGGGGATCGCATGTTGGAGATGCCAAAGAAACAATGCAACAAGAATGTCGATTTCTGACGATATAAATTGCGACCAATCAGCAGTTTCATTAACCGATCGACTGGACCGTTGATCCGGACCCCACGTTGGAGTTTCGCGGAATCGACTTCTTAGCGATTAAAAACACCGACATCAAGGATGTCGAATCAATGACATAAATCGCGGATTTAATCGCATTGAATAGAGATCGACATGGATCGCTGATCTAAATCCATATCGAGTTTCAATCGCGACATGGAGAGGCAAAGAACCCAATGCAACAAGAATGTCAAAATCGCGAAATCGCGATTCAATCGTAGCCATTGAATCAAGATCACATCTGGACCATCGAATCACAGGACATGTGGCAAGTGATCGAAATTTCGTTGACTTGGGGTCAACGGAGCATAGTGTCGAAAATCATGAAATGAGAAATCGCAAAAGCACTTCTTGCGTAGACGCTTGGTTATGACTATAGTCATATTGGGGAAGGAGCTAGTACAAAAAAGTTATGTATCGGAACTTCGGAGATCGCGAAATGAAGTGTCGAGACACTCAGCACGGGATTGACGAAATGCCGAAACCCGATTTAAAGGAAATGAATGCAAGATCTCATGAAGCCAATCCAACGGTGCAGGTGAACTTGGAATATGATCGGAAGGTTATTGTTCTCTCTCACAGTTAACCCCTCAGTTACGAATCTGTTAGTGAAACGGATTCATGATTGCGAATCTGTTGGCGTTTCAGTTGCTCGGACAGTTGTCTTTCTTTTATCTAAGGAAATGCGAAGTGCAACCGCCGTGGAGACATGTATAAAAGAAAATGAGATAGACTATGGATGGTTGGTTGTTCTGTATGAGAAAAGAATAAAACTGTAAGAAAGGGAAAATCAGTAGGTGCAGAGTGAGATGGAGAATATGCACAGCGTGAGATGAAACTCAGAGAAGAGTAAAAGATGATGAAGAGAAGTTGAAGCAGAGAAGAATGACAAAACGAGTTAATGCAGAGCAAACCTGTTGAACAAACAGAGGAAGAGAAGAACAGAAGAACAGTTTGTAGAAGACCAGTTTTACAGAACAAAGAAAGATTGGTAAGAATTGATTTATCTACATAGTTGACTGCTTATTTATTCATTTAATATTTTAGGAAGGTTGGGAGGTGCTCGGGAGGACTATTGTCCTCAGAGGTTCAAGTGGGAGCTTGAACACAGGAAGTTGTAGCTTCCATCTGGTTGCAGCCAGAGAAACCAGGGTGGCAGGGTGGTACAAGGGAGAACAAGTGTTCTCTGTTATACAGGTTGGAGCCTATGTAACTGGGAGTTGGTGCTTCCATTCAGTTGGTGCTAGAACATATAGGGAGTTGGTGCTTCCTTCTAGTGGGTGCTAGAGAAACCAAGGAGTTGGTGCTTCCTTCTAGTGGGTGCTAGAGAAACCAGAGAGTTGGTGCTCTCAAAACAAGTTGCAGCTTGTAAAAACAGAGGTAGCAGCCTCACATTGAGTTGGTGCTCAATTAAAGATG
This sequence comes from Picea sitchensis, assembly GCA_010110895.2. Lineage (NCBI taxonomy): Eukaryota > Viridiplantae > Streptophyta > Pinopsida > Pinales > Pinaceae > Picea > Picea sitchensis. Next base: position 36,378 of record SNQJ01S0126041.1, on the reverse strand, counting down.
ATGTACAGAACTTAAAAGACTGCCTATCATTTCGAAGAAGAAGAGGTTTTCTCCCTTTATGGGTTTCCTCATGAAAATCTGTCTCTGTGTATACCTTATGTGTGATTGATGCTTTTTACTTTTACTGTCCATATGATGTATAATGTTGATGATCACTTGAAGAAAGATTAATAATGTTTTAACAGACTTATAATTGTTTAAGCTCAAAGACAATTGATTCACCCCCCCCCCTCTCAGTTGTATTAGTACTTTCAACACATTATGCATCTCTTTCAATATCATACTCCTCAATTCATGAGAATTGGGTACATAAATTTTGTTCTTGTACAAGTGAATTTCATCATTTCCCAATTTATAATCTTCAACCTTCTGTTGCATTTTACCTTGCTGTAATTTTGTTACTATCTCCATGTACTACAAATCTTCTTTTGCAGCCTCAGAAATTATTCCTTTAAGATCATTTTGATACATGTTAATGGTTGTAGCATGAATTTCATGCACTCTCCTGATGAGTGCATCAACCACTTTGTTCTCTTTTCCTTTGATGTGTTTGATATCAAATTCATACTCACAGAGAAACTCTAACCATCTACTTTGTCTGGCATTTAGGGTTGGCTGATCAAATAGATATTTCATACCATTATGGTCTGCCCTAGACTCAAAAACAATTCCCATGAGGTAGTTTCTCCACTTCTTCAAGGAATGTACTATGGCTTCCAATTCCAAATCATGAGTGGCATAATGTCTTGCATGCTCCTTCAACTTTCTTGATTCGTAACATATGACATACCCATTCTGACTAAGGACTCCACCAAGTTCTTCTTTGCATGCATATGTGCATACCATGAAATCTTCATTCAAATCAGAAATCCTTAGAATTGGAGCACTGGTTAACAACTGCTTCAAGTGTTGGAAGCTCTTTTCACACTTTGTTGTCCACTGAAACTTCACTCTCTTCTTTTGCAAGGAATTAATCAGGTGAGCAATCCTTGAAAACCCTGCAATGAATCTTTTGTAGTATCCATCTAGACCCATGAAGGATCTGACTTATATCGCATTCTTAGGTTTTTTCCACCCTTTAATAGCTTCAATCTTTTCAGGTTACACTGCTATCCCTTCTTCGGAAAAGATATGCCCTAAATAGTGAATTTGGTTCTAATAAAATGAGCACTTAATCAATTTGGCATACAACTAGTGCTCTCTTAACACTTGTAACACCATCCTCAAGTGATACTCATGTTCTTCTTCTGACTTGGAATATATAATAATGCCATCCAAAAATACAATGGAAAACTTGTCCAGGTACTCTCCGAAAACACCACTCATTAAACACATAAAAATAGCTGGTGCATTTGATAACCCAAATGCCACCACTGTGAATTTGTAATGACCATACCTTTTTCTTAAGGCAATCTTGTTGATATCTTCATCTTTAATTCTCACCTGATGATAACCAGATCTAAGATCAATATTTTAAAATATTTTGCATTCTTCAATTGATCAAAGAGATCGTCGATCCTTGGCAAAGGATACTTGTTCTTTACAATTACCTTGTTCAATTGTCTAAAGGAAATACATAGTCTCAATGTCTCATCGTTCTTTACAAATAAAACTGGGGCACCCCAAGGTGACACACTTGGGCGTATACACCCCTTGTTCAGAAGTTCTTCAAGATGCATTTCCAGTTCCTTCATCTATGGTGTACCGATCATGTAGGGAGTCTTGGATACTAGAGCTTCTTCAGGCATTAAGTTTATAGAGAAATCAATATCTCTCTTAGGGGGTAATCCTGGTATTTCCTTAAACATATCCTCAAACTCTTTTAGGACTACATAATATCCAATATTTGACACCCTATCCTTAGGTGCTTCTTCCATATGAGTTGAAAATATTTGGAAAATTTTCTTGAAACATCTCTTTAGCTGCATTGCTGAGATTTCTCAGACAGTTACTATCCTGGGAATTCCTTGGACTATCCTTAGGTTCCCCTCATTCAGGCAAGTAAATTCCTTGTTATGATAATCCAAGACAACATGGTGTTGGTCCAACCAATCCATCCCAATTAGGAAGTCATATAAACCTAAAGGAAGGATGTTCAAATATGCCTTGGTACTTAGCCCATTCATGTCCACTGAACATGATTTAACCAACTCAACAACTTTTCTCTTGGCTCCTGTAGCCAGCTGCACCATCCAAGATTTTCCATGCTTGATTCTTGGAAATTGCAATCTTTCCACTACCTTAGGATCTATATAGCTATGACTAGCTCCTGAATCTATTAAAATAGTAAAGGCATGGTTATTGATCATACATTCTACTTCAATCATGTGTGATTGCAATTCTGCTTGCTTGTTGTCCAGAGCTGCATAGATCCTTGAATCATTTATGCCCATGTCCTCCACTATTTCATCTTGTTGTACATTATGGACAGATCTCACTTTATCTTTTCTATGAGGAAAGTCTCTATACAAATGATCTCCTTTACAACCCCAACATTGAATGGATGTTTGTCTTGGCTTGTGCCCACCTTCCTCGGTCATTATGGGCTCTCTAGGGGTTTTTTGTCCCTAGGAACTGTTTCTGAATAAGGTTGTCTTGTTCACCTTCTTCCTCTGTTCCATCTTGAACTTATTCTTGTCTTCCCAAGCTCTTTGGAAAGTAGGCTTTCCCTTATATTGATCGTATAAGAACTTAGCTTTTCTTATGGTTTCCTCCAAAGTTTTAGGATCATCATACTAAATTTTATCGTTGATGAAAGATGGAAGCCCACTTGGGTATCTCTAGATCTTAAGTGTCTCATCCTTGATAAAGGAGACATACTTCAATAGTTCTAAAAATCTCTTTTCACACTCATCAATGGTCATGCTGCCCAGTTTGAGTTCAAAGAACTATTTCATCTTYTTGTCATAATACCTCTTGGTTAAGTATTTCTTCTCAAAATGCTTCTTGAATTCCTTCCATGTAACATTCTTCTCTATGATGTGATGCACTTGCACAATATGATCCCACCACATGGATGCCTTTCCTTTGAGATGATAAATATCAATTCTTCCTTCTGCATGAGAAGAATAATTATGCACTTGGAAATATTTTCTGATGCCCAACAACCATGTCTCAGCATATTCATCTTTCTTGTGCTCTTCATCAAAGGAAGGAGGTTTGATCTTGTTCATTTCTCCTCTCAATTCATCCACCCCAGACCTCTTATGCTTCTTGATAAGGGATGGACTTGAGTTGTTATGTGATCTCCTTTTGGATTTTCTTTGAGAGTGATGGTGATGACTACTATCACTCCTTGATCTTCCTTTTCCCTCAAGGATCCTATGCCTTCCTGATTTGATGGAGCCACTCTCCTTATCCATCTTCTTTTCAATTATGTCCAGGATCTTCATTAACTTCATATTGAAGTCTTCCTGTTTCTCCTTGGCTTTCATAAGCTTTTCATTATCATCCTTGTGGCTCTAGACATCTGTCTACAATTTTCTGATGGTCTCAGCCAGATTTATGTATTCCTCCTTTCCTCCTCCATGTCCATTGGAGTTGGTTCCTTCCATACCCAAATGGACATTCATCCCTATGATTTCATCTTCTTAACTATATACTACCTTTGTATCATCCATATCTCTGCCCTCTATGTTGAACTGATCTAGTCAATCTATTGTTAATTCTACAAAATGTGCAGCCAATAGAACCTTGTCAGGCTAACAGATTCAACAATTTTATAAAAACATGAACCATTTTGGTTCAATAACCTATCAGACTTCTTTTCTCTTATTTTCTGAGTATTTGTATGATTAGTCCCCTTTTCTGGGTGAACAACTATGTTATGTTGTCACAGACCTTTCCAATTATTGCTTCCTTTCTCAATTATGAGCTTTGAGCAGATAGTTATGGACCTTTAAAACTTGTGTTTTTTCTCTGTTACACTCCTTGTGAAGATGATCTCTTTTCTCTGAGCTAAATGGCTCTTAGATATTTCTTGTATCCTATCATAAAGTTCACAAGTCTTCATTACCTCTTATGATACAGGTCTGAACCATATGAAACCCACAGCTTCATTGATAACCCATTTTTCCTTCTTTAACACAGTTTTTGGGAACTAGCCCCTTCTTCTTCAGCCCTCAACCACATTTAACCGCAAGTTGTGACCAAGCGCTAGAAGACAAGTGCTTATCTGAAGCCTAGGGAACTTCGGGGTTCCAAAAATTTGGGCTTCGGAAGTTTTCCTTCCTTCTTCACTCATTTTCCCTGAACATCGAAGTGCTCAGCCTCCGGAGGGTACCTCTTTGAATCTTTGGGGTTCCTGACTACAGTACTCTGTAATTCCTCCTAAGGTTGAACTGGAGAAGCTCTCTGGAACTTCACACTTCATAGGTTTTGCTTCCTTCTTTCTTTGTTTACCCGATCGTTAGACCGACAAACCGTCGAGGTCTAGTTAGCATCCACGTATCAGTGTGCCACATGGCAGAGTTACGGAGTGGACACGTGACTCCATCCAACAGATGACACATGTCACATATTAATTGGGCATTAAGGGCCCTTGAAAATCCTTAAAAAATGATGACACATGGCACGTATCCTGTGTGTCCATGTCAGCCCAGATGACGTTGGAAGATTGCATCACCTTCGTGACTTCGAAACTTCAGACTTTGGAGGTTTATACCTCATTACTCAGTGATTCTATCGAACTCCGAATCGGCGAAGTACGGTTCTAGTGATCCTTCATGGCTTCGAAGCTTCAGCACTCTGGAGCTTCGAGATTCGGAGATATTGAAACAACATACACGCTTACCCTCGAATGATAAATTCTCCAAACTTTCAGAGTCTTGTCAGCAACCACGCACCAGGGGGGTTCTACGTGGCATAAAATAAGGAGCAGAAATGTGGCTCAATCCCAGGGTTGACACGTGTCATGTTCCAATTGGCCCAAACCGTCTTTGAAACGGTTGAAAAATGATGACATGTGGAAAGCATCTAGTGTTCCCACGTCACCCTAGGTGACGTCAGCGGGCACGTCATTCACGTGCTTCTTGACTTCAGAACTTTAGAATTTGGAGAAATTGACACCTTCTTCTCCCATTTATTTCGAAAGTCGAATTCCCAAACTCTCTGGTGCTTTATCACTTCGGCACTCCAGAGCTTCAAGCTTCGGAAGATTTAACAGCTTCTTCACTCAATTCATATGAATGTCTAATTCTCGAACCTCTTAACCTTCTGTGGTCCATGTAGTACAATTGTCATCAAATAATATGGTGACACATGGCCCCCACATGTCAGACTGCTATTGGTCCAACAAGGTCATCAAAAGTACAATTATGACTGATGCGTAGCATGACTAGGGAGGTCCACGTCACCCTGGGTGACGTTATCATGCCATGTCATACCTCGTCATTTAGTCTTCGACGGATTTCTTGACTTATCACCATGTTTCTCCTAAACTCTGAACTGCCAAACAACTGCTTCCGAGAACTTCAGGACTTCAGAGATTTTCTTAACATTACCTCTCGATTCTCCTGAACTTCGAATCTCAAAACTACTAAATGTTGCACGGTTGATCTGTGGACAAGTGTCATTGTTAATCGAATGACCTGGATGAGTTTTGGACTTCGGGACTTCGTGAGGAAGTCCATTCTGCGTGCACTTCAACCAATTTCCCCGAAATCCGAACTGTCGAACTACTCGAGGAAAATCCACAGCTCTCCTCCTCCTGGATGATCTATGGCTGAAAATCACTCCGGGACATCGAAGCTTCAAGATTTGTCCCCTTCTGATCAAAAAAACATAAACTTCGTCGAAGTCACGAAGTCCGAAGGACTTGGAGGTTAATTTTCGTGCACCTTTTCCAGATTTGATGGTTGGGAAGGCTCTGCCTGCCCCCCACGCAGATCCTACGACTCAAATTCAATATTTTGGTTATCAACCAAGATCATTGTGATAACTTCTCCGCCACTCTCTTTGAGCTTTCCATTACCACCAAGAAGCTCTCGCAGTGCCCCTCTGCCACTATGTACATCAAATCTCTGCGAAATTGTTTTTTTTTACTCCAAACTCCACATTTGTGACCCATCCAGGTTCAGTGTTGAAACCATGGGCTCTAATACCAATTTGTAATGACCCCATCCACACAGGCCAGGTCATGCCACCGAAAATATTTCATGCTCTGATACCAATTTGTAACGACCCCAGCCACCCAAGCCAAGTCATGCCACCAAAAAGATTTCATGCTCTGAGACTGATTTGTAGCGTCCCCATCCATCCTAGGGTTGGTCCATGCCACCTTACAGAAAGACTCACTTTCATTTGTGGAAAATATCATACTTAATAAATTAAAAACAAACATCTACTTTATGTTAACATACACAGAATTATGTGGAAACTCACAGTAAATAAACACATGTGTAACATACAACATGTAATTAAGCATATATAAAGGGTACTTATCTGTTTAAGAAGGCCACAAACTGTGTGCAGACCTTCCATGAACCTCCCAGCCTTAGAGAACGTTGCTCCAAGCTATCAATAGTGGGTCACCCCCAAGATGGGACTAAACTCCACCCAGGGTAAAGGGAATCCTAGGCTAGGATGAGGTTACAAAGTCTCCAGGAAGGATTATGTCCCTAGGAGTCCACTCATGTCCACAGATTATAGTCCCTCATTCCCCACATGCTTTTCCCACCCCAGGGAGTGTGCCCCTTCTCTACTCAGTAGTCCTTCGAATTCTCCACTCCCCTTCTAGAGCTTCAGCTACAGGTCGGACAGGAAGTCTCAGAGCACTACAATTGTCATGAGGCTCTATCTGGGAAAATCACTTCCCCAACAACCTCTCTCACCTAGAGAGAGTTGCTCATAGGCCTAACAACCTACTTCTTCAATCCCGCTCCCAGGCCATTCCAATCAGGTTAATAACAGCATCAAAATTGGGTATGGGCTCTGGTAATGGAAACAAGCCACACCACTCTAGAGAAAAGTGTGGGCAGCAATAGTGAAATGACTAGGGTGCAATATGGCTCAAGAATTGTGCAGTCGTGTTATGATTCATAGGATTAAAATAGGTTAGCTTCACGAGGTTCGTAGGTTTCAGAGCTTGTCGGATTCCATGGTGCGTGTCTCCCCATCGTCCAAGGAAAGAATTCCTCCCTCAATGTGTGATCCCCCCTGCATGGGAAGAACGATCTCTTAAATTTGCATGTGTCTTAGTTGACACATGGCTCCCTTGGAGCTCATTTCTCTCCACTTGGGATTCATTCCCTCTTCCATGAGACTTAGGATAAAACAATTATCCTCAACTTAGTATTTAGGAAAATATAATATGATATTCTCTTGGGGTTAAGCCCTAAATCTTAGCCCTTTTTACCCTAGTCTCTTAGCCCTCCCTTTCCCTACCTAGTGGAGCTTAGTCCCCCATAAATCTTTCTTCGTGGTTGGTCTACATGAAACGATGTATTTATATTAATTGTATGAGTATTTACATATACAAAAAAAGGCTCACTGGCCTTTGGCATCTAGGCTCTATGGCCTAATCATCACATAAGCCTCCTAGCTTATAATCACTTGTATCACTAGCCTACAAAACATTTTTACAATTCAGCAGGGGCTCGGCCTTGGGGTATTACAACTATGATCCTAAATATTCCATGTCGGATCACAAGGAGGCCATGCACGAAGAACACCCACAATTTTTTGTGGATTCTAAAGAAATTTGAATGTACATTTGTACGTAAGTGTACAAAGATTCCATTTTGGTGCAGCTAGAGTTATGTTGATGCTCGGATTTGTCAAGACCATAACAACAACCTCATGAGGACATTAGTACCCCTTCATTTTTAAAGAGGTGGTTCTCCTCTTTGGATAAAATATATATCTTTGGATATCTTGGAGTAGGGAGAGTGCTAGGAAGAAAACCCCAAATCTTTAGTGCTTGGATTTATATGAAAATGGTTCTTCATTAACCTAGTATGATATTTATGTGCAGTAAGAAATTATTTACAAATAAAAGATTGAAAAGGAGTTTCAATATCAGAAAATATAAATACTCAATTCCACATATATAATCCTTTATAGATACATTCATATCTCCTCACAAGAGAAAAGAGAGAATATTTTTTATCATCTCAAAGAATTTTAAAAGAGTGTTGCAATTAAAATGGAAACGGATTTGATAAGTCAACCTCAAATATCTCATACTTAAAACTCTAAGTTACAAGATATAGTCAAGATCAACCCCGAAAGTAATTCTTTGTGGAGTATTTCTCATAAAATATATCTAACAATATACAAAATCCATTTGACAGTCACATATATGGCTGCAAATGATCCATGATCATATATGAAAAGTCTTGGATGATTACAAGAAAAACACTTGAGAACTCGGCACCATGATTGTTTCAAGAATACAAACATGAAGCTTTGAGAAAACAGTGTAGAAGAAGAAAAGAATGGAGAATAATGAAAAAAATTGATTGCTGATCAAAATCTTGATTACATAATGATGGCTGGTATTTCTCTCTCTTCCTCCTTTGAATTCCCTCTCAACAATGAATTATGGAACTCGTGAAGTCTCTCTTTTCCCTTTTTAAAGAAATGTTATTCTAAATACTTGTCAAGTAGTTAGGGTTTTACCTTTTTCTCTTTAAATTCCTTTTTATTTTTTAGAAAATAAATTTAATTAACATAACATTGGAATTTCATTAATGACTTTAAGTCATTGATATTCATGCTTTAAAGTGGGCCCCAAAAATCTTTAAATAAATTTTTTTTAAATAAACTTTTATTTCGAATAATCTTTAATTTGTCGCCTCCTTTAAGAGATGATTGTGTTTTAATTTTCTGGTAATTATGTGGATCTGTTCATCCCTTGAAACAACTTCTTATGTGATCTTCATCATATTAGCTTTCCAACGATACAAAATTTGTCCAAATCCGTCGCATGGACCTCAATATATGAGCTCGTGAAGTTGAGTTGTTACCCAGACCCATTAAAAATGCAGTTGACTGATATTTTAATTATGAGAAAAATGTATCCACTTTCAGCACTTGAAACCTATACCATCGTCTTCTACGTCAAAATAACTTTCCAACAGTATAAAGGTTGCATTATTCCCACACCCAAAGCTCAAGTTATGGCCTTTGCAAGATTAGCACTCAGCCACCATCGATCAATTGTCTTGGGTAAATCACATCCCTTGGATGAATTTCGTGCCCCTTCATAAAATTCTCCCTTTTGGTTCAAAATTCTATCCCACATGTATTGGATATTATATTTTTCATGGTATATAATATTAAGTGTTTCATACACTGAGCAAAAAACACGAGAAGAAGATTATGGAGCATAAGGTGTTCAACCCTTAGAAAATTGTTAAATAAAATAATAATTTTGGAATCTCGTCATCGTCGACCTCACGCCTAGTCACCATGATGAGTCATCCAATAAGATGTTTCCATATGTCATCACTTGGTAGGCCAACAATATTCCAATAAGAATCTTCCTTTGTCATCCAATAAGATCACACCGTGTGTCTCTCTTTTTATATGTTGCCACATGTAATGCTCCAATAAGAATATTCCACGTGTCTCCCTCCACGAGTTGCCATGTGTCACAATTCCATGATTCCATGTTGAATTTTCTTATTGGTTCATGGTTTAAATGGATAAAACTTTGGAATAACGGTTAAGTATAGGAGAGCAGGCAAAAGGGTAAGTGAGGGGAAGGGGGAGGATTTGTAGACATTGGAAGTTAAAAGGGTAGTTTGTAGGCTGCAGGAGCAGATTGACAGGTTGGGGAGTGAGGTGAGTAAAGGAACGAGAGATGGCGGGTGTCTATGAACCCAATGAGCATTGTGAGTAGTTAGGGGAAAAGGGGATAAGTGTAGAAGACGGCGAAAGTGAGAAGAAATGTAGATAGCAGGAGCGAGGGTGAGGAAGGTGAGGGGGAAGGGTGAAGGAGTGTGGTGGGTGTCCGCCCCCACGATAGATTGAAATATGGCTAAGTATGGGAGGATAAGGGATAAGAGAGTGGAGAGGGTGGAAAGATAAGGAGAAGGGTAGGATTGGAGTTGGGTGGAAAAGAGAAAAATGGTTAAGTGTCTAGATGGATGGAGATGAAAGGTGAGAGAAATAAGTGATGAGAATACTTAGCCAAAATTTGAAAAATGATAGAAGAACATGATACTTAGAAAGATTCTTCAAAATCGGACCTCTGGACCAGATCTTGAATAACTTAGGCATACGGAAATGGATTTCTGATCTGAAAAATGCATGACGAATTTGAGAATGAGAAATGCAAAATGAACCTATAAAAGTTCAAAAATTGTCTTATTTTGATATCAAGGATTTTATAAATCCAAGAGTGGGAAAATATAGATGACTAAATTTTGGTCAACAAATGATTGCAGCCACAACTTTGAGACTTCTTGTTTGGCTTGTGTTGGAGCCTTGGAAGGGAAGTGGGACAACCTAAGAGACTGTAGTGTAGAGAAGGAGGTACACTTCCTTGGGTTGCATAGGTTGAAGGGAACAAGAGATTGTAGGTTGGAATTGTTGCAAGAGTCATTAAACCATGAAATTATTGAGTATTGGCATGTAATATTATGCATTTGTATACAATTATACCTATATGGTGATGTGCACTAAGCACAATGAAAATTATAGGAGGAGGGGATTATAACACCCCAATTTTAATCCATGGTTTAGTGATTGTTGAATTTAATGCAGCTGCAAGAGCCATTCTCCCTGGAGGATGGCTTAAGACACTAGTTGTGGACTAGGGCCCCCAGTACACTCCTGGGGTTCTTGGTCTGGGACCAAGAAGTTAGTTTCATGCAAAAATACCCTTGTGAGGGCCCCTAGTAGATGATTGGGGTTCTTGGTCTGGGACCAAGCAGTAAAGACCCTCGTGTAGACCCCCAATAGTTGAATGGGGTTCTTGGTCTGGGACCAACTAGTATAAGTCCCTAGATATGTCTAGGGCCCCTGGATGTGTTCTAGGGTACCCATGCCTAAAGCATGGGTTGATCTTTGGTCTTGTACCTTGGTGGATAAGACCCCAAATATGTTCTGGAGAAACCTGATCCTTGATCGGGTAGATCTTGGTGTAATACCAAGATTTGTGGGTRTGTGATCCTCTTCCTCTTCCTCTCTTCCAAGATGGTCCTCGGGGCCTAGGGGAGATTATGAATATGAGCATGACCACATGAGGGATGTATCCCATATGCAGTGATGATAAAGTTAATTGGTCACCTTGAGAATAATATGGACATGTGTTTCCACTAAGAGAACCTCTCMTAAACCCCTTACTTGTTCCTCACCCTTTGATTTTTTGAGTTTGAGTTGATTGGGGTTTGTATTTTTTGTTTTAGGGCTTAATAAGAAAAATATTAATTAATGTTTAATTATAACATATTAAATTAATATTTATATTAATTGAATATGTTATTTTTAATTATATTTTTTATTGGCCTAGCCCTAGCCTAAAAGTATAAATATAAACCCTCCCCCCTCACTTTTACTTACACTCATTCTCTCCTCTTCCAAGTCTGGTGGATTGTTCTGAGATCTTCTAGTTGAGTTGCGGCCTCCTTCAACAGTTCATGTCAATCTTCTTTTATTGATGTTGACAGGTCCTTTTTGTTTATGTTGTGTGGAGGGTCCTTTCTTTACTGTTGCCAGGCCTTTTTCTTGTTGTTGCCAAGTATCTTACTGTGCTAAGGGTTGTTGAATTGAGGTTCCATTTGTTTGTTGTTGCAAAGTGTCCAAAAGTTTGTTGCCTCCTCCTCTGCTGCCATCCTATTACAGTTGGCCCTCTCCTCAAGCAAGCGGAACCTGTTTGAGGTTGGCGTCCCCTCCCTCTTGAGTAGATCCGAAACCTTGAGGGTCACGACACCCTTATTGGGTTGTTAGATATTCTTTATAGGCAGTCGTCCACCCTTGGTCCTGATCTGAATACTGTGTGTGGCTTGAACAAGGGTTTTGTTTCTAGTGGGGTTTTTTATTTCTTTGTGTGAGTTCTTCTCCTTGGTGGATTCATTGTCCTCTATTCTCTTGTTAGATCTAACTCTTGAGGTAGATCCATAAAACTCATACTTATCTTAGCATAACACTTTGGCCTATCATCTCTCATATGTGGCATGATCTTATTTATTACACAAAAGTAAGATCATCAAGAGGTGAGTTGTTGTTTTCAGCCCTATTGCTTTGCTTGCACTTAGATATATTGATTAGCATACCTTGATTTTATTGTCTAGTTCAGATTTATCTAATGCACATGCTAAGAAATGTTTACCTAGTCTAGATCTATCTATTGTGCATGCTCAGATATATATCTACAGTTCAGATCTGACTTAGAAATACATCTACAGTTCATATCTAAGTATGTTGTCCACTCAGAAATATTTTGCAGTTTAGATCTATCAACTGTACATGTTCAGAATTAATTTCTAGTTCAAATCTAAATGTTTTTACTTACTCAGAAATGATTTATAGTTTAGATCTATCTATTGTACATGTTCAAAATTACTTTCTAGTTCATATCTAACTACCTAAACATACTGAGAATATTTTGGAGTTCAGATCTGTATAAATTTCATGTGTTCTTGTTGATCTTGTCTACAGAAAAATTTGAAAAGTAAATTCTTGTTTTCTTTCCCTAATTATAACATGGTATCAGAGCTTAGGGCATGTAAAGAGCTCAATAGTAGCAGACTTTTGAGCCTGCATAGATCCTTGTTCTAGGGTTTGTTTTGCAGATCTTCAGTAAGTTGTTTTTAATGGGCCATCAAATTTGATAATGAAGATTGTATACCAATATGTACTCCGGACAATCAGCTCGAAAGGAACATTGTCGCTACGTTATAATTGCCTTGTAAAGTATAGGTGGAAGAACTTTGTTTTTGAAAAGTCTCACAACAAAGAGCAGACTAGTGGAGTGTGTGATGGTAAGAATGTTCTTTGATTTATTGTCCTTAAACTTAACTATGCCATCAAATTGCAGATATGGAATGAATTATGTGTTAGTAGTTCAGAGATCAGACATGATTTGATTGGCTTCCATAGATGAAGGCTCAGTTGAAGATAAAGAGACTATTGGTACACACATTAGTAGTATGTTTGTGACTCAGTATGTTGGTTGGTACAGTAACAGTTTTGTACAGTTACTTTTAATGATTTTCCTGGTGATTGTGAGGGTAGATCATTAGAACAGATCACCATAAGAACAAAATATACACTAATAGAAAGTTTTAGAAAATAAATATCTCGCTTTGGAAATCTAAGATTTCAAATTTCAGAGACAACATATTGCAAATGCAATTTCATTTTTTTTATCAGAAGTATTGAATATCACATTGCTTAACCAGATATTACTCAGGCAGGAAGTGCTAATGCATTTGACAGGCTTGTGTCTCCTTTAAACATATAGCTTCGGTTGGTTACTATATCATCAAGAATTGGTTGTGAACATTAGGTTGCACAAAGTTTGCATTTATAATGTGCACTGTGTGGATGCTTTTAAATATCTTATTGTAGCTTGGATCTCATGAAAAAGGGCCCTCCTAGGGTACAGTACGATTCCCAGAGAAACTAAAAAAAAAAATTGCTTTGACATTGATTTTATTTGGTTGCAATTGGTTTTTTTGTGAAAACATAGTCATAAAGCTACATTCAATGAGGATCCTAAACCCCCTTACTCTAGCAGATTTAAAGAGATTCGGAAACAGTTGGTTTTTCTCCTAAGATTCAACCTTAGTGTATTCCTTCGTAATGTTTGAGTCCCTCCCTGTGAGGGCCTGGGCTCATTTTTTAACTTTTGTAGACTAGGATTTTCCTGGCACCACTGTTGTCTACATATTGTAACCACCTTGAATCCTGATGCAATGGTTTGTCCTTTGAAGATTTATATGAATTCTTTTCTAAGGAATACTTCTCTACAATAATAGAGAGAGGAGGAAGTATTCAGGTAGAAATCTTGCACTTAGTGTTGGAGGTTTTACGATAAAAGTTTTGGAGTTTTCAAGTGTTTTATCCAACTTGGGCACTCTCATGGCATTATCGCCAACAGAACTTGCTACAAGAAATTATTGGTTACAATGTAGATATCCCTTACCTTCAAAAGGTCTAGAGTGATCATGTTTGAAGAATGGTAAGTGGTCAAAGCATAGACAATAAACAAGTGTTATAGCTAGCTCAAATAAGGACAGCAATATGAAGTTATTTGAACAATAGATACATCTGCAGACACAGGATATGTATTTGGAAGCTACAGATGATAGCAGGTTGCAAAGCTCAGTGTGTGTCTTCAGACCAAAAAATTTCAAGGTAAGTTCAGGTATGTACCATTTGCATTTAATCACTGAATTTGAAATAAGTATGTGACTATTAAAGACAATAAGAAGAACTGTGATTATCCTACTATCGTGTTTATGGACCAGTGTCCTAAAGTATTGTCATAACCTAAAAAAAAAATTGTTACATGACCAAAGAAGTTGTGATCTCAGCACATACTTTTTTTTTAAATTGATGTAAGCTAGGTCTTTCTCCTTGGATTAGAAACCCAGCAGAATGTTGATCTATTTTCTCTGATGTGAAAGACAACACGTAACCTTGGGTTATTTTCTTGGTTAAGGAATCCATCAATTTTATCTTGATAGTTGGGGTATTTTTCCTCGTTCTGGGAACCCCTCAGATATCTATTTTCAAGAGTCCTTAGATTGTAATTGAGCCATTACCCTTGGCACAAGAGCTCAAGAAGTCTAACTCAGATTTTCATATTAAACTTGGTACTGGCACCAAGAACATCTTGAAGAGATATGACACCAGAACGGAGTCAAAGGATCTCATAGGTTTAGAGGGAGCCAGTTTGCACATGATAGGGAGGCAAAGATTTTATGAGACTCAGAGGGAGCAGTCCCTGCATATGAGTTAGACCATGACCTACAGAAGAGATGGCATCTTAGTAGAGTCAAGGGATACTATCGGTTTCTTTTAAAGAAATTTTCTATTAAAAGAAAACCAGCCTGGTGTCAGGTAATACTAAAGGAAGGAGAAAAGAATTCAGCACCTAAGGGAACTTTCAAAGAAAGAAAGAAACCAGATAAGTACTTCAGCCTTATATCTAAATTGGATCTTGTGATTGATTCAGATCCTTCCACATTTGAAGTGTGGGAAGATGTTATGATAGAAGAATATGAATCAATTCTGAAGACTGTTGTATNATCTTAGTAGAGTCAAGGGATACTATCGGTTTCTTTTAAAGAAATTTTCTATTAAACGAAAACCAGCCTGGTGTCAGGTAATACTAAAGGAAGGAGAAAAGAATTCAGCACCTAAGGGAAATTTCAAAGAAAGAAAGAAACCAGATAAGTACTTCAGCCTTATATCTAAATTGGATCTTGTGATTGATTCAGATCCTTCCACATTTGAAGTGTGGGAAGATGTTATGATAGAAGAATATGAATCAATTCTGAAGACTGTTGTATGGGCAGTGTTTCAAAGACCTCGTGACAAATCAGTGGTAACCTCCAATGGCTTTATAACATAAATACTACAACAGATGGTTGTATTGAGGTTAAAATTGTGACTCGTGATTTCTCTCAGAAAGAAGGGATTATCTATGAAAAGATCCTTACTTCCATCAGGATCTTTTGTTGCAGTTTTTTATTTGGAAACTTCATATGATAGATGTTAATATTTTTTCTTAACAGTGAAGTTAATCAAGAGGCTATCCATGGGAAAGAATCCCATGGATTATAACAAGCTCCGAGAGCTTGAAATGAAAGTATTGGCAGTCTCTCTACAGAGTCTTGGGTTCACCAATAGTTTTATCTTTATATAAATATTGTCCAAAATCATCATGTTATCTTAGGATGATTTGTTCCTTACAGGAAAGGAAATTTTTGATAGCTCGGACTAAGAGGGAGCTCTTCAGCAGAAGTTGAAATTAAATACTTAGGTCTTTTACATTACTTTATGAGCTCAGAGGTGTGGCAGAAATTGGGTGAGATGTTTCTCTCACAAGAGAAAATATGCAGTTGATGTGCTCCGTTGATTTGGCATGATGGACTATAATTCCATGACCTCACAAATGATCTCTAACCTAAAGAAACTAAAAGATCAGGTTACTAGTTCAGAACCAAAAGACTCCAGTTTATATCAGTAGATCATTGGGTCATTGATGTACCTCATACATACTAGACCAGACATTTGCTATGCGAAAAATGCCCTCATCCAGTTCATGTGTATATACATATGATTGTTGTTAAGTATATTCTGAGATATGTTCGGGGAACTATAGTTTTTGGTCTCAGATACACTTCCAGTGGAGGTGTAATGCTTCATGAATTACAGATTCAGATTGGATGGGTAGTACAATGGATCAGAAGAGCACTTCTGGATGTTGTTTCAGTTTGGTTTCAGCGATGATTTCCTAGTCCAGTAGGAAACAGGGCTCCATAGTCCAGATCACTGCAAAAGAAGAATACATTGTTGCAAGTGTTGCTAGCAGAGAAGCAGTGTGGCTTAGGAAGCTACTTTCATACTTGTTCAATGCAGAGCTAGAACCCACAGTCATTCACTGTGACAACCAAAGTTGTATAAATCTCTCTGAGAATCTAGTGTTTCATGACAGGTTGAAACACATTGAGATGAGATATCACTATATCTAGGACATAGTGTAGAAGAACATTCTCAGTATTCAATATGTTCTGACGACAGAATAGACGACAGATATTTTGACCAAGCCATTGTCCTTGACAAAGTTTGTGTACTTTCATGACAAGATTGGTGTTGCTGAGAATGCCTCTCTTGTTGAGAGGGAGTGTTCAATTTAATGCAGATGCAAGAGCCATTCTCCCTGGAGGATGGCTTGAGACCCTAGTTGTGGACTAGGGCCCCCAGTACACTCCTGGGGTTCTTGGTCTGGGACCAAGAAGTTAGTGCCATGGAAAAATACCCTTGTGAGGGCTCCCAATAGATGACTGGGGTTCTTGGTCTGGGACCAATCAATAAAGACCCTTGTGTGTGCCCCAAGTAATTGAATGGGGTTCTTGGCCTGGGACCAAGCAGTATAAGTCCCTAGATATGTCTAGGGCCCCTAGATGTGTTCTAGGGTACCCATACTTAAAGCATGGGTTGATCCTTGGTATTGTACCTTGGTGGATAAGACCCCAGATATGTTCTAGGGAAACCTGATCCTTGATCAGGTAGATCTTGGTGTAATACCAAAATTTGTGGGTACGTGATCCTCTTCCTCTCTCCCAAGATGGTCCACAGGGGCTAGGAGAGATTATGAAGATGAGCATGACCACATGAGGGATGTATCCCATATGAATTGATGATAAAGTTAATTGGTCACCTTGAGAATAATATGGACATGTGTTGCCACTAAGACAACCTCTCATAAACCCCTTACTTGTTCCTCACCCTTTGATTTTTTGAGTTTGAGTTTATTTGGGTTTGTATTTTTTGTTTTAGGGCTTAATAAGAAAAATATTAATTAATGTTTAATTATAACATATTAAATTAATATTTATATTAATTGAATATGTTATTTTTAATTATATTTTTTATTGGCCTAGCCCTAGCCTAAAAGTATAAATATAAACCCTTCCCCCTCACTTTTACTTACACTCATTCTCTCCTATTCCAAGTCTGGTGGATTGTTTTGAGATATTCTAGTTGAGTTGCGGCCTCCTTCAACAGTTCAGATCGGTTTTCTTTTATTGCTATTGACAGGTCCTTTTGTTTATGCTACGTGGAGGGTCATTTCTTTACTACTGCCAGGTCTTTTTCTTGTTGTTGCCAAGTATCTTATTGTGCTAAGGGTTGTTGAATTGAGGTTCCATTTGTTTTTTGTTGCAAAGTGTCCAAAAGGTTGTTGCCTCCTCCTCTGATGTCATCCTATTAAAGTCGGCCCTCTCCTCAAGCAAGAGGAACCTGTTTGAGGCTGTCGTCCCCTGCCTCTTGAGAAGATCTGGAATCTTGAGGGTCACGGCACCCTTATTCGGTTGTTAGATATTCTTTATAGGTAGTCGTCCACCCTTGGTCCTGATCTGGATACTTTGTGTGGCTTGAACAAGGGTTTTGTTTCCAGTGGGGTTTTTGAGTGCTTTGTGTGAGTTCTTCTCCTTGGTGGCTTCATTGTCTTCTATTGTCTTGTTAGATCTAACCCTTGAGGTAGATCCATGACACTTAGACTTACTTGAGAATAACACGTTGGCCTATCATCTCTCATATGTGGCATGATCTTATTTATTACACAAAGGTAAGATCATCAAGAGGTGAGTTGTTGTTTTCAGTCCTATTGGTTTGCTTGCACTTAGATCTATTGATTAGCATACCTTGATTTTATTGTCTAGTTCAGATTTATCTAATGTACATGCTAAGAAATGTTTACCTAGTATAGATCTATCTACTGTGCATGCTCAAATATATATCTACAATTCAGATCTGACTTAGAAATGCATCTACAATTCAGATCTAAGTGTGTTGTTCACTCAAAAATATTTTACAGTTTAGATCTATCTACTGTACATGTTCATAATTACTTTCTAGTTCATATCTAAATGTTTTTACTTACTCAGAAATGATTTATAGTTTAGATCTATCTACTGTATATGTTCAGAATTACTTTCTAGTTCAGATCTAACTTCCTAAACATACTAAGAATATTTTGGAGTTCAGATCTGTATAAATTTAATGTGTTCTTGTTGATCTTGTCTACGGAAAATTTTGAAAAGTAAATTCTTATTTTCTTTCTCTAATTCTAACAGCGGTGTATATTATAATTATGATGTATGGCTATGGGCCGATCAATGTAATATGTAAATGATGTACATTGAAAATAATAAAATGAAGTACATCACTGATTTATAGACAAGTAATGACTAGAGTCATGGGGGGCTACAATTCCACAAGAGAGGATCTTAATGGGGTTTTTGAGGGGATTCCACATGCCTAAAGTGTTAATCCTCCTTCATAAATTATTTTTTTCATTTAGCTATTTAACCCTTGGACTTATTACTCACTCAATAATTGAATTCATCTAATAGGTTGGGTGAGAAAGTCATCCCATTCAATTATGATAACATGGGTTGAGTTTAATCATCTTTGGGGGGAAGACTGAGCGTCAAGAAAGAAAGGGAGGAGAAGGAAAGGGAAATTTAAGTAGAGAGGAGATCAGATTTTAGAATAGAAAGAAGTGTGGAAAAACCAAAGTTTAGTGGTGGGAAAGAGTAGGCATCCATAGTGGGTATTGAAGACAACATGTTGAAGCTAGTAATTATGGTAAGAATGGGGTTTTCATCCTTGTAAGTGATTTTCTACTAATAAATTACCCAAAAAGAATTTTTAAATGTTGTGTGAGCACTTCTGTTGCAATTGGATTTCCTAGAGTCCCCATTTATGATAGTCCTAACTGATCTGTGCTAGATCCCTAGGGGATGGAGAATGTCTGAGGGACTGTAATGTAGAGAATGAAATTTCATCCCTTGGGTTGTGCAGACTGATGGGGAAGAGATTTGGGTAGTTGGAATTGTTGTATGAGTCATGCCAAGACACAAGAAAAAAAACTATGCAACAGTATATGTTAGTTGGATCAGAAAGTTAAGCTTGTTGTCCCTAATTTGCAACAATAGATGACAGTATAATTCAGCAATAAAAAGATACTATAAGATGCTCAATAAATCCTAAGGATCAAGTAGAAAATGCAAGAGAAAAACTAGCAATTGACTAGCTAAACCCAAGGTAAAAGAACTAGTACTCTTAGCATAAAAGATAAGGTTTTTGTAACACCCTCCTCTGCAAAAAATTATATCATAATTATGGATGTAACATTCAATGTATTACAGCGAGAAAATCATCCACTACAATCCCCTCAAACTTTGCCAAAAAGTGCACTAGGACAAGGAGAGTATACGTGCAAACTTTGAGCAAAAACCAATGGTTGATAAGAGAGTTATTAAAGCAAGTATGTTAGACTTTCTGCAGTCCTGATTGGTGAAGATGCAAATTTGTAACAACAGAAATAAGTAGCCCTTAGATGAGGACACCCTAGTGGCCATGAGGTGCCCAAGCCACAAGGAAGACAATCCATTTTGCAAGAAGTAAAAATGAGTGAAATTCACGTTTCCCAGTGCAATATTTCATTTCTTCAATGCAACAAATTAATGACTAGTGCCTTTACTATTGGATTAATGGAGTCACAAGGATCTTAGAGAAGCTATATCCTTGGGGTTGTAATCCCTTTTGCTCCCCAAGGCAAGTTTCTCTAAGCTAGGGTTTAAGCTAAGAGGGTGTATGCCCTTATACTTCTATTAGCAAACCCTTGATCAATGAGATGAAGCAAATAAAATGGTGAAGACTATGGTGGGGGTGTATGCCCTTATACTTCTCACCTATCTCCTAGCATAAAAATACTTGACTTGAATAAAATGATAGCAAGAGAGTAAAAACCATACCAAGATCAAGAGAGATGCTAAGACAATCCACCACAAGAGCTAGAAAATAACCTTCCAAGTCTAGCGCATCACTTCGTCCATTAACCATTCACAACCATAACCATACACAAGTGCAAAAGAGATAAAAGAGATAAAGAGGCCGAAAATTTCAAACCAAATCCTCTCACACGAGGAGATTTATGATTTCAAATGAGATCTTATGATCTCTATTTATACAAAAATTAGCCAACATGTCTTGTCCACAAAACAAGGAGTAAAACACAATATTAGGGATCAACAAACCTAATCTTGCCCCCTTAACATAATAATGTTAAACAATTCACTTAAAATTTCATATTATGCATAAACTAAACCCTAATCTAGGATGACGTCACCCCTTTAGGGGATGTTTTTTTCACTTTGAAGAGGTCGATGGTGTTGGAGAAGTATGGAAAGGCCTCCCAAGGCCATGTGTCAAGCATCTAGGTGATCTCATCTTGGTGAAGACCCTCTTCTCCTCAAAACATCCAAGTGAAAATGAGTGGCACCTCACCACCAAGCCCTAGCCCCCAATATCATGACATCATGCAAAAAAGTAGGACGTTTTTCCCCTCCTGGGAAAATCGTTTGGCAAGCAATGGGTGGGCTAGGTCGTCCAAGTCATCATCAAGGTCATCCAAGTCATCTCTCTCTCATTTGGCATGTGGTCCCTAGCATCCAACCTGTGGGCTTGTAGCCCCATGGAAGCCCAAGCTAGGCTTGTTCTCCCAAAACTGTCCACTAGCTAGGTCCTGCAAAGACAAATGAACACACCCTCCAAGGATCTCAAGTCATAACCTCATGATAAGTGGATCCAATCAATAAATAGGCCATCTAAGCATGTGCATCAAAGATCATTATACCAAAAAATTAACAGCTCAAAGACACTATGTGACTTGTCAATATTAAGTATGGGAGGATTGACGAGGTGTACTATTGGGTAGACCTTGCCCTAGGTCAAGGAGAGCCTCCAAGAGGTCCCTCTCTAATCCATGTAAGGTGTATGAGGTGGATGGGGTAAAGACTCAATGGGCATAGGGTTCATGACATACTAGGGGTCGTAGTGTCTCATTCATGGTAACCTTTGTAGAGGGTGTGTGGTACCTTCGTCCGCAATGCACTTTTTCCAAGCCCATCATTTTCATTTTATCTTTCTTTCTTTATATTATGTTTCATAATAGCACAAGGAGAGGTTGAAGTTCATTTCCCTGGCATGGTGACCAGATGGTGCCAATGTCACCCACAAATTCCTAATGGAAATGAGAAGGTTGGCTCGTGATGAGACCCCCTTTCTCCCAGCCATGCAACTGAGAGTCAATGCCCTGCCCTGGTTTGGTGACCAAATAATGACAATGTCATACCACTATATATACATGGACGTGATACGTCAGATCGTGATGAGACCTCCTATCCTTCGATCTACGTTTTAGGCATTTCTTTGTTATATTATGGGTTTCATTTTATTCGAAGATAAGTGTTTTATTGCTTTCTTGGGTGATCCATGGGTGAAGCATATAGAAGGTTCATATATGGATTTTACATTTTACCCAACACCAACCTCTCTGGCCCTTTAGACCCTTCTTCCCATAGAATGAGGGACAACCCCTTCTTGGGTCAATACACCCTAAAATCCCAAGAGATAAGGAAACTGAGGGGAATAATGATGGAAAATGGTAAGTATGGTCGGGAACGGTACGATGGTTCATTAAGGGATTTCCCAGCAGCAAACCCATTCCCAAATAAGACCACTTACGAGGGCACAATGTCAACCACCAAGTTGAAGCAGGGAAAAAGGCATAATGTCCAAGCATATATCATGAAATCTAGGTCAATCTAAGATACAACATAATTGAATGGCTTAGGTATTGAAATGATGCTCACCATAATACTGACTTGTACCTCATGGAGCAAGGCCCACTGCCTTCTGAAAGCCAACTAGTGTGGTGGATGCCATCTACAAACCTATGACCATCTATGGTGGTGAGTGGGTTTTCCATCTGTGCAAAGGGGTATTGTTCATGTAATCTCTCGACACTCCATATATGCAACCTAAGGGCCTCAAGACATCATCTCCTTAGTTATCCACAAAATGGGAATAACATCTGGCTCCTACTTGGGGACATGTGCTCACCGTTGAGTGCATGAGAACTGCAACATCACCTGGTAGACCTATGTCTACAAGAAAACATCAAATTTTCAAGTGCGGGATGGCTTACTCATCCTTGTTCTCATATGATCATATCAAAACCCACTAAAGTAGAAAAGAAAATTTTGACAATTGTTTTTTTAATAAATTCTAAACTAAGCATGAAATTGATGTGCAATTAGAGTAAAATGAAAATGAAATGCATCTAAACTAACATGAGTAATCAACGTGCAAATGTAGGGAATCAAAATGACTTACATGGGGCCTCGAGGCCCTGAAGATCACATGCTGGATCATGTCAGGTGAAGTCATACAACCAGTGTAACAATTTGATCATCTCATCAAAGTATCTCCCCGTGTGCTTAATCATATAATACAAAAAAGATAATTCAAGCACATAATAATCATGTGTATAAACATATATATAATCAATCACGAAATAAAACTCATGAAGATGGGTGGGAGGGAGGAAATCTTGTTGGAAAGAGAAGCCATCAACCTTATCATCCCGCCTGAAATTGTAGCCACAATACTGATCAATCCATATTTGAAGGGGGATACTATATGTAGACGAAGTCTCATCTTCATTTATGCACAAATATTCACTGCTTGTCGAGGACTGAGAGGAAATGAGAGATCGGAAGAACACTGCATGGTCTCTTGGAAAAGAGGGTAAGAGGTAAGGAACAATCTCAGGTGTAGAAAAACACTGCCTCTTCCCCTATGAATCTCCATGGAAATATCCAAGATGAAAGTATTTATGCTTTGAATAATGAAACTCTGAATGCTCTGACGTGGCCATGTCCTGGTATTCCTCAAAATCTGAGCACAATGGTTGGAAATCCTCATAAAATAAATATGCATCCTCAAAAGGGTATGTACCAAAGAATGACTAAAAATAACTCTGAGTATGCTATGACGAGTCATCCTTGAAGGGGCGGAACAAATATGTAACCATATCATCACCAAGCTTCCAAACATCTGAATCATATACGTATGAGGACCAATCCTCGGATGATGAACACTCAACCCCCTCTGCTTGAGGGATATTACCCTCAATTTCATAAATGGTATCTCTATCAATACTAAAGAAATTCACATCCCATCTGTGTCTCCCAACCTGTATGAAATCATCAATATGTAGATTGACTACGTCGGAGGAGTCTTGCACAAGCTCATTTGTATCATTGAGGTTAATCATTTCTTCATCTTCATGTGCAAGAGGAAGACAAGTTTGAACGGCCTCATACTCATCAAGCAAGAGCAAAGAAAATGATGCCTCAACATGTTGCACTTCATCGAGATTATTTTTTCTCTTCATGGGCATGCTCCTCCAATGCCTCTTCATCACACGAGGCTTGATTCTTAATGTAGAGTGCTTCATGTGCCCTTTTTTAGAAAGTTTTTTTGCATCCAAGGGTTTCTCTAACAACTCTTCACTTCCAAAGTCACGGAATAATGCATCATCAAGATCTTCAAAAGGATTATCACTTATCATGTTCTCTTCTTGATGTGCGGGAGGAACAAATGCCTGGATGTGTTCATCAAATTGAAGTGTAGATACATGAGCACTTCTTCTTCATCAAGTGTCTCGTCCATATTTTCTTCATCAGGATCTTCTTCAAGCTTATTTTCATGAGTATGTTCTTCAAGTGCTTCTTCATATATTGTCTCATCATTGATCGGAAAACCTTCTCTCCAAATAATGTGTTTGAGCTCTTAGAAAGAATCTTCAAAACTCTGAGTAGCTGGTCGATAATTCCTAATAAATTCTTCAATGAGTTTTGTGGAAGAAGGGATAATCTTCAGATCAGATAAGTGTGCGAGCCAATCCTTTTGACTTGATTCCAATGAAGATACAAAAATTTTCATTAGCACATCTAGGCTTGAAACATACATCATATAATTGGCCATATGGGTGACTGTTAGAGCTGGGTCACCATCAAATTTGGGGAAATTTGATCTCCATTATGTTGGACAATGATTTGGATAGCCAGGGACATTCCAAACATCAAGAGAAGGATATACATTATGGAATTTCCATGGTAGGTCTCGTGAGGCCATGGTTCCATCACTTAGGGTAGAGCCTCAAAGGAGTCCCCAGATGAGACTAATGCTCATCAAAGGATGGAAATGGGGCAAGAAAGGGTTCTGGTAAGGTGGAGTCTCTAGATGAGTTTCAAAATGAACTCATCAAAAAAGGTGGAAAGGGAACGTTCCTTGGGTGGAGTCGCCAGGAAAGCTAATGGAAATGATTTGGGATAGATTACCAAAGTGTCATTAGGGTACGAAGAGGATTCAAAATCATCCCCGGATCAAATGGTGCCAAAATGTTATAGCACAAGTTGTAGGTTGGGAAAATCCCGACCCAAACACAGAACAAGTGATACAACTATGGAATCCTACAACCAATGTCACCTCAATGTAGGTCCCGCACTTCAAGGGTGACTAGATCAAACTAGGGAGGCAATCCTGGTGACCCTAGGGGGAATGAGATGGAGATGGATGGAAGTGGAAATGAATCTCCTAGAAGTCAATTATAAATGGAAATGAAGGTGGGGAGAGAATCCTTGCAAGTTAATTAATGGTTGCCCCACATGTATAGTGTTTTTTCGGATGATTGTACTTGCCCAAGACACAAGAAATCACACCTTGCAACAGTATATGTTAGTTGGATCAGCAAGTTAAGATTGTTTTCCCTAATTTGAAGAAATAGATGAAAGTATAATTCATAAATAAAAATATACTATAAGTTGTTCAATAAATGATAAGGATCAAGTAGAAAATGCAAGAAAAAAATTGGCAATTGACTAGCTAAACTCAAGGTAAAAGAACTAGTACTCTTAGCATAAAAGATAAGGTTGTTGTAAACACTTGTACGCAACAAATTATATCATCCTTATGGTTGTAACATTCAATTTATTACAGCAATAAAACAGCCACTAGAATCCCCTCAAACTTTTCCAAAAAGTGTGTTAGGACAAGGAGAGTATACGTGAAAACTTTGAGCAAAAACCAATGGTTGATAAGAGAGTTATTAAAGAAAGTATGTTAGGGTTTCTGCAACCTTGATGACTGAAGATGAAAATTTGTAACATAAGAAAAAAGTATCCCTTAGATGAGGATGCCCTAGTGGTTGTGATGTGCCCAAGGCACAAGGAAGACAATCCACTTTGCAAGAAGTAAAAATGACTGAAATTCATGTTTCCCAATGCAATATTTTATTTCTCTAATGCAACAAATTAATGACTAGTGTCTTTACTATTGGGTTAATGGAGTCACAAGGAGCTTAGAGAAGCTACCTCCTTGGGGGTGTAATCCCTTTTACTCCCCGAGGCAAGTTTCTCTAAGCTAGGGTTTAAGCTAAGAGGGTGTATGCCCTTATACTTCTCTTAGCAAACCCTTGATCAATGAGATGAATAAAATAAAATGGTGAAGACTATGGTGGGGGTGTATTCCCTTATACTTCCCACCTATCTCCTAGCATAACAATACTTGACTTGAATAAAATGATAGCATGAGAGTAAAAACCATACAAAGATCAAGAGAGATGCTAAGACAATCCACCACAAGAGCTAGAAAATAACCTTCCAAGGCTAGCGCAGCACTTCTTCCATTAACCATTCA
>SNQJ01S0126040.1:0-23058 GCA_010110895.2 Picea sitchensis | reverse complement strand
TAATAGAAGGGGATCTCGGGTTTTGAAAGGTGACAATTATGGATTTGGACATGAGCTTTCATTCTCAAGTATCCTTTTGTATGGGTCCAAATTTTCTTTTCTCCTTTTTAAAATATCGGTTGGCTTTTAGGTTTAGAGAAAAAAAAAATATGTCATTGCAGATGCAAGAGTTCTATATTTACCAACAAATGTCATTGCAGATGCAAGAGTTCTATATTTACCAACAAATGTCATTGCAGATGCAAGAGTTCTATATTTACTGACAAATGTTTCCATTGCAGGTTTTTGTCTGCCAACAAATGTCATTGGATATTGCATGGTTTTTAGACATGCTTGGGTTCCAAGATTTATCAACTTCCTATATTAGGCTCGATCCTTTGTGAAAAGTTGTGGATTCACTGTGTTTGTGTTAAGGCGACTTTTTTTCCTTAAAATATCACCTAGGTTTTATTACTAGAAGAAACTTGGCTTCTATTATTCTCATTTTGTTTGCTTGGCTTTTAAATCCAAGGTCCAACATTTTCCTCAACGTAGTTAAGTTATATTGTTGGAAGTTTGAAACAAGATGTTCAATGATTGTTTAATTGGATACACTTACCAAGATTGCTTATTGGTAGACTTTTGTTTTATCGGTGAATTTTTATCAATGAATGTTATAATTTTTGGTAATTTACTTTGCTTGTTCATGAAACATATATCATAAACATATAATAAGATCTCCACAAATATCATTGAAACAATATCATATAAAATATGGATAACATACAATAAGATCCCTTGGAATACCATTGAGACTATCTTGGAATACCATTGAAATTATATTATATAAAATATGGACCTCAATGGAACATAGTACCAAAAAAATTATAATATTAAGTAATATTATGGAATTTAGGTATTTAAGTTATCTCAATCTTAATCTTATTTGATGACCACACTGTAAGATATCATCCCATAGATCAACATTAAGACTATCTTAGAATATCATTGGACTATATTATATAAAATATGGACCTCAATGGAACATAGTACCACAAAGGTTATAATGTTAAGTAATATTGTGGAATTTAGGTATTCAAGCTATCTCAATCTTATTTGATGACCACAAGGTATCGTCCCATGGATCAACATCGAGACTATCGTGGAATACCATTGATACTATATTATATAAAATATGGACCTTAATGGAATATAATACACAAAAAGTTATAATATTAAGTAATTCGTAGTCTAAATGTGCTACGTTTTTGCCATTTTCTAGACAATTTTTTTCTAGGGACATTTGTTCGAAATCCGACGAGATATTGTTGGATCTACAGATTTGAGTGGTTAAATATATATAATCCGAGTGCTCTAGGGTTTTTCAACACGCAGAATCCGTTTTTTCATTCAGAAATGCAATTTAAGCAACACAAAGTTGTGATCTCGTGTGGATTTATGTTGTCGGATTCCAACGAGGAGGGTAAAAACGTAGAACAATTAGATAACGCCTATTAAGTAATATTATGGAATTTAGGTACTCAATCTATCCCAATCTTATTTGATGACCCCGCTACAAGATATCGTCCCATCAAAGAGAATTTTAGTTATTCCACATTATCCAAAATTAAAATTTTATTGGGGTAATCATAAATAATCTTAAAAAATTCATGGCTTTAATGGCCTAGAAATGGCAATGGAAATGAGGATGAAGTTTTGAGGTTAGGAAACTTAAACAAGTTTGAAAGGTAGCACAAGGAATGACTCCACACTGAACTGGAGAATACTTCAACGATATTATAAATCAGATAATGATAGATTGACAAAACAAGCTACAAATTTGAATTGGGGACAAATGCAGATATTACATAAATGTACAAATTTGAGCTAGGGATAATTTTGCATCAAGATTTATCCAAGTAGTGCTAATGCTATTATCTAAACTAATTAAGGAAAAATTTAGAAAACTCTACAAAGAAAACTCAATTTAGCTCAATATTTGTCAATAAGTAATTCAATTTAGGTTGATATACTAAGTCAAATATTACCTCAATTTTGGTCAATTTTGATCGGGGTAAATTGTATTTAAGATGATAATTATTCGTCTCCCCATTAAAAAATTATATGATGGATGTTTAGGTGATCAATAAGAACATCGATTTTGGTCAATCTCAATATATAAATGCCTAGTATTGATCAACTTAAATTTAGATCGAGAATTAGATTGACTTTCTTGGTGGCAATGCATCTTTTTATTTAGGATATCAATAATTTTTCCACTTATAATTAAATAATTTTTTATGATTAAATATATCAATCAAGGAGCCCCAATGGTTAGCTCAATTATATGCACATTCGAGGCCGTAAGTCATAAATTCAAATATGGTAGAGTCACTTGGGGTAAAATTTCAGTGGAAAAAGCAATTGGAAGATCAAACATTGCTCAATCACATGGACCACGTTGAAAATTCATTTATACATGATGATATCTGACTCACAATAAGCATCAAACATTTTTATATTAATCTATACATTTCTTATTAACAACTCTCATGTTTTCTTTAATAACTACTATTAAGTAATTCAATTGTTAATAGTAACATATTATAAATTTATGGCATATTTATTAGATAAAATTAGATTCATGGAATTGTTAATATATATGTTTTTAAGAAAATTTAAATGATAAAATAGATGGTGAATACATATAAAAATGGGATGATGAAAAGCAATTTAAAAGTATGTTTTTACAATCCAGTTAAAAAAAAAACATGATTTTGACTATTTGTTTGAGAGTTTGAGCATATCCCACCCTATTTCCATTGATTTTTATTGTCTGTTTGAGTAGGAAAATCCCAGATGATCCACCGTGCAAGCTAAGCCAAATAAAAAATGGAAATCTACCATTCTAAATAACCAGTGGACCAATTTTTCACGAGTAGCCATAAAAGAGATTTATCTTAAATAATTTATATTATTTTCTTCAAATAAGGTTGGAAAAAAGGTTTTTCTCAATTGAATTCCATGTTAGATTTGGTTGAAAAGAAACCCAAGAATGAAAATGAACGAAGGAAAGAAAATCTAGAAATCAGAAATGAACAAGAATATACTATATTCTACTCAAGAGAATGCAAAACATACAATGAAAACGATATGTCCATACGATAATAATGGGTGAGTATATGTAGGATTTACCACCCAAGAGACTAAAAACACAACCATTATGGGATAAAGTGAAAAAATCCCTAAGTAAACTTCATCTAGTGTGAAGACAGCTAAAGCGACGAACTAGTTAAAAAAAAACTATAGCTAAAGAACCATGTTCACACTAACACCCCCCTTGAAGTGAAAATTAGGGGGGAATTTAAAAAAATATGCAAATATGGGTCTTGACTACAAGGCTAGATGAGGTACCCATGTACAAAATATCCCCTCAAACAAAAAAGGAAGAAGAAAACCTAGTGGGAAAAAACTCCCCACCATGACAGGATGAAGCAAGAAGGGATAAGCAACTCCCTAGAAGAAATGTCCCACACCCCCAAGAGAGACCAAAGATGGACATAATTTATCTCAATGAATGGTTTGGTGAAGATGCATGTAACCTGCTATGTTGTCAGACAATAACACAAATCAATGACTTGCTTCTGAATCAACTCCCTAAGAAAATGTATGTGGATCTTGATGTGTTTGGTTGACTGATGATGAACCAGGTTCTTTGAGATCTGGATGGTGCTTTGGTTGTCATAGTAGATGACTTAATGGTTTATGAAAAGTGATGCCATGTTAAGTGAGGATATTATGAAGCCATATAGCCTCAGTGGTGGCATTAACAACCCCTTGATACTCAACCTTAGTCAAAGAAAGAACAATGGCATATTACTTCTTGCTCTGCCAACAAATGGGATTGGAACCAAGGTGAATATTGTAGCCATATGTAGAGTTGTGATCATCAATATCACCACCCCAATCATAATCTGTGTATCCAATCAAATTTGAACTTGTGCTCGTTGCATAGTGAGTCTCGTACTTGTGAATGTTTTGTATGTAGTCCAATGAAGCTCATGTGTCTCTGTGATGAAGCGTGAAACATTTCTAATTGCAAATGAAATGTCGGGGTGAGTATGTGTCAAGTATATGAGGCTTCCAACAAGTTGATGATACAAAGTGGCATCAAATAGTGGTGTGGAACACCTCACCTCAAGCTTGACTCTAGAAAGAAAGGGAGTCGATGCAAGCTAACAATTTGAATGAGGTAAAATATTAGAGAAAGCTTACAACTATAATGAGAATGAGGTACAAAATGAGAGAAATCATATAGGCAAGACTCATGATCAACCTTACTAGCTGCAAAAAGTGCATTGTCTTCAAGATCCCTAATGGTGACTAAATTTTGAATGAACTCAAATTTTTTCTATTCTTGGAAATTTGATAGACAAAGAGAAGGTTGGTTGACAGATTAGGCACATAGATGATATCCTAGAAAGTACCAGTGCCAACATCAAAAAAACCTTTCCCAATGACATCTGTAGGAGAGTCATCCCTAATAAGAATGTGGGGCACTGAACAAGGCTCCAAAAAAGAAAATTGTTCTCTGACAGAACCATGTGATGTGATGCACCCAAGTCAAGAATCCATTGCTGAGAATAATCAGCAGTAAAGGATAACTTTAAGGATGGAAATTTATATTAAAATGTAGAAACCTGGGCTAATCTTACTATTCCTATATGAAAAATGTGAAATGTTTGGAGATGGTTTTGTAAAAATATCCAAATTTCTAAGGATTTTATATAGTTTCTATACAATTTTGGTTATTTTTAAGGTAAAATAATTGTATTCTATGGAATTTGGGCGAATCGTTTTTAGAAAAAATGGAAATTGACGAATCATTTTTTGAGAAAAACCATGGAAAATTAGCCCATTTGCTAAATTTAGCTCCTAAAATCATCTATGTGTTAGAATGTGATTGTTTTACCATTGACAATATCACTATTGTCACCCAACCATAGGCCGAAGCCACCCTCCGAGCACCTTGACCTTGATAGAGAGAAGAATCTTGGTAGCAATCCAATAGCCAAGCAAGGCTAATGCACCAAGCAAGAAGTAACCAAAGATGATTAGAGAGTCCAACCCAAAAGATACAATCAATAGGATTCAAAACTAGCGGCAACACCTTCTCCAGAACTTGCGCACAAGACTGCCAAACTACAGTGCGCACAAGTGTCTATCTGGAATTCTTAGAAATGTGTCGAATGAAATACTAGCGCCCTGTATTTATAGTAATCCTGGTAGACTGCATGGGCTGAATTCTCATTCTGGGTACTAATTAATTCATATTAATTATCTCTCTCAACCGACATCTTTTCTAGAGTTATGTTCACTTCTTTTCTTTCTTCCAGAACATTATAATCTTGTCAAAGGTCACAATGGAGGTTCAGACCTCCCGAAGCTACCATAATATCAACACTCCCTCCTAGCTAGGGAGGTATAACCGATCATGGTCTTGATCACAAACAAACCATTCAACTTGTATCATCACGAGCACCGTCATTATTATCCAACTGGATAATTTCCATGACAACAGGTACAATATCAATTGATAGAACACAACTGTGTTTATCCATGGTAGTACACAACTACTCAAACTGTGACACATAGTCACAAACAATGGAACATATCCACCACAGTAGCATATCTCTACTGTCTGGAGACATGCAATCTCCATAACAATCATCTGATATCAACCTACACAGAAAATATTGTTATGATATAAACTGAATTGTCTAGGCCATTCTTTCACTCACATCTGTGAGATCTGAAAGAGCATCTGTCCTCAGAGTAGAACATCAATGATGGGTTATCTAGACTATTCTTCTCAAGAAAGGAAGAATAATTGTCCTAATTTATGAGCCTGGACCATTCCCCACCCTGGGCCATTCCTCCGGCACTAAACAAAGTGCAACCTGGAGAGAATGAGTCTTCCCTAAGGAATCCATGTCCCTGATTGTTGAACCTGGACCATTCCCCACCCTGGGCCATTCCTTCGGCACTAAACAAAGTGAAACCTGGAGAGAATGAATCCTCCCTAAGGAATGATTGTCCCGACCATTTCCTAAGGAAATGACTGTCCTGCACCAACCTCCAAAACGGACCATTCCCCATGTTAAGCACAATGGGAAATCATTGTCCGGTGAGGCGGGCCAGTCTTCTTGAGTAACCCTCAAGAAGAGAGACTGACCTAGACCATTCCCCATGTTAACCACAATGGGAAATCGTTTTCTATGGTACATCAACAATCCATCGAACCATTTTCATTACAAAAATGACCGTTCGATCTGGACCATTTTTCGAACTGGAAAATGCCTGTCCATCAAAAATCTCAAACCACTTTCTGAATCTTGAAAGGAACTACCCAAGATGGACCATTTTTCAAACTTGAAAATGATTGTCCTTAATTCAATAAAATGTTAGTGCTCCCTCCCAACCCGGAGAGTCATTTCTTCCCTTTCGACTAAGGGAGTTATTTCCACGATCCCCAATTTGTCTCGAAAATATGAAAACTTTATTCTAGGCATAGGCTTTGTCAAGATATTTGTTGTCTTCTCATCTGTGGGGATATACTGGAGCTTTACTTCTCCTTACTGGACTTTATCTTGAATAAAGTAGTATTTGATCTCAATATGTTTCGATTGTTCATGAAACACTGGGTGTTCTGATAGCCTTACACAACTCTGATTGTCACTGTGTATTATGGTTGAATCTGGAACCTGATCAAATAAATCGGAGATTGGCTTTCTCATCCATATTGCCTCTGTGCATGCCTCACATGTTGTGATATATTCTGCTTCTGTTGTGTTGAGTGCGACAGACTTTTGTTTCCTGCTGCCACAAGATATCATAGTGGAGCCCAAGCTGAAACAGACCCCTGAAGTACTCTTTCTGTCTTCTGCACTTCATGCCCAATCTGAATATGTGAATCCATGAAGTTGTATATCACTGGATGCGGTATATCTTAGACCATAGTTTATTGTCCCATGAATATATCTTAGGACATGCTTTGCAGCTATCCAATGCTCATGTCTAGGTTCCACCTGAAACTGGCTTAGTGTGTTCACGAAAAAGCAAATGTCTGGTCGAGTATTTACCAAATACATCAATGACCCAATCAATTGTCGATATAGTGATGGATCTACTGCATCGGAATATGAATCTCTTACTTTTCTTATGTCTGTAGTCATAGGAGTGTCCATGGATTTGCAATCCATCATTCCAAACTTCTGGAGAATCTTTATTTCATATTTTCCTTGTCCAAGGAATACTTCACCACGCTTCTGCCATACTTCTAGTCCCAAGTAATAATGCATGAGACCAAGATCTTTCATATCAAACTCAGAAGCTAGCTCCTTTTTGCATTGGATGATGAGAGACTCTTCACCTGTTAGGAATATATCGTCAACATATAGTAGTAGAATCACAAGTACATTGTTCACAACTTTGTAGTAAAGGTTTGGATCTGCATGACTTTTGGAGAAACCAAGTCTCATTAGATAGTTGTCTATTATGGCATACCAAGACCTTGGAGATTGCTTGACTCCATATAAGGCTTTATTTAGTCTGCAAACATGAGTGTCTCTGGAATGTAATTCAAACCCTTGAGGTTGTTCAATATTTACTTCTTCTTCGATTGCTCCATTGAGGAAAGTTTTTTTTACATCCATCTGATGTAAACTCCATCCCATGGAAGCGGCAAGATATATGATAGCTCTAATGGAAGTATATCTAACAACCAGAGAAAATGTTTCGTCATAGTCTTCTCCCTCCTTCTGGGAGAACCCTCTAGCTACGAACCTTGCTTTATATTTATCCACGCTTTCGTCTGTTGCATGTTTGATCTTATATACCCATTTTGAAGTTACCACTGATTTTTCTTTAGGTCTAGGAACAATTTCCCATACATCATTTTTCATGATGGATTGGTGTTCTTCCGTCATAGCTTCTTTCCATTGTTTCTTTTGAACTTCTTCTTCAAACGTGGTAGGTTCTTCATCTAGAAGCTTTGTCATACATTCTCCATAGCTTGAGAATCTTTTAGGGTTCTTACTTTTTCTAAACGTCCCATATGGGGCCTTGAGTCTTTCTGCTTCTTGTAAGGTATCTTCAAGACAAGCTGGTCATTACTTGGTCTTAGGTACGGTGTTTGAATCAATGGTCTCACATGGTTGCATAGGATGATCAGGTTGTTCATTTTCATCATTCTGGTTTTCTGTGCTTTCTTCAATAGGCTCTTCATGCTCTTTTTCTTCTATAGTTTCTTCTATGGATTTCTTGAAAGACATATTTTCATTGAAGATCACATCTCTACTAAATTCAATCTTATGTTGTTCTGAAATATAGATTCTATAAGCCTTGGATGATTCACTATATCCCACGAATATGCCCTTCTTTCCCAAGGGTTCTAATTTATTCCTTTTGTCCTTGGGAATGTGAGAGTAAACATGACATCCAAATATTTTTAGGTTTTCCACATTAGGTTTCTTACCTAAGAAGGCTTCTTCTGGAGTCATGTCCTTCAGTATGCGTTAATGACTTATGTTCTGGACATATATTGTTGTCATGGTTGCTTCTCCCCATAAGAACATGGATAAACCTTGATCGGTTAGTAGTGCCTTCATGGTTTCTTCAATAGATCTGTTCTTTCTTTCTGCTACACCATTTTGTTGAGGATTATGAGGAACAGTCAGCTCCCTCCTTATCCCTGTTGATTTACAGAATGCAACGAATTCCTTTGATGTGTATTCTCCTCCATTATCTTTTCTTAAGGTCTTGATTTTCTTGTTCGTGAGGTTCTTTATCTCTGCTTTGAATTCTTGAAACTTATTGAATACTTCTTCATTTGTCTTCAGAAGATATAACCAATTCTTTCTTAAATGATCATCTATGAAGATTACATAGTAAAGAGAACCTCCTAGAGATTTGACTGGCATCGAACCGCAAACATCTGAGTGTATTAGATCTAGAATCTCCTTAGATATATTGTTGCTTCTTGGAAATGGCTTCTTGAGATTCTTTCCAAGAGCACATCCTTTGCAAATTCCTTCATGTGTAGACTACAATTCTGGTATTCCTTCAACCATCTTTTTGAGAAAGGTAATGCTTGATAGTTAATATGAGCGTACCTTATGTGCCAAAGTTCATTGGGATTGACTTCATCATGTACAAGAGCTTCTTCATTTTGTTCTAGTAGTCTATAAAGATTTCCTTCACGGGTTCCAATAACCCTAGCATTCTCTATGCTGGAGTCTTTATGCAAGGATAACACTTTTCGATCTACGAAATCTATTTTGTTTCCTTTGTCTTCTAGGCAAGATATGGATACAAGATTCTTTTCTAAACCAGGTACATATAAGACATTGCTCAAATGAACATTGTTACTTGTTTTCAACTTGACAGAGGCTTGTCCAAATCCTTCGACTGGGTAAGTGCTTTTGTCTCCAAGATCTACCTTGTACGATGTCTTCTTCTCATTTAGACTTGAGAGTATGGCTTGATCTCCCGTCATGTTCCTAGAAGCTCCATTATCAATTATCCACATGTCGTCTTCAATCGTTCCTATGAGTGTTGAGTAGTCTAGGTAACTAGTCTTTTCACTCATATCTTCGGTTGACTAGTGACTGGTCATGCCTTGATCCAAAACTTCAACTTTGAATTTTTTTCCTTCTGAAAGTGCCAAGAGATGCGTTGGACTAAGGCACACTTGAATACCTTCTTCTTGAATGAGATGTTCCATCACAAGGTGTTGGATCAGGGTTTTAGGGTTTCTGCAATTGCTCCTGCTAGTAACCCTAGCGACAGTGTCTTGGAAGATTCTCCTGCTAGTAACCCTAGCAGCAGTCCTTTAGTGAGCTTAATATTCTAATGGATATGCTTCCTTCCAGTGGTTATACTAAGTGAAGGATGTGTGGGCCCATAACCTGTTAGAATGTGCTCGTCCTACCATTGACAATATCACTATTGTCACCCAACCATAGGCCGAAGCCACCCTCCAAGCACCTTGACCTTGAAAGAGAGAAGAATGTTGGTAGAAATCTAATAGCCAAGCAAGGATAATGCACCAAGAAAGAAGTAACCAAATCTGATCAGAGAGTCCAACCCAAAAGATAGAAGTAATAGGCTTCAGAACTGGCGGCAACACCTTCTCCAGAACTTGCGCACAAGACTGCCAGAATGCAGTGCGCACAAGTTCCTATCTGCAATTATGAGAAGTGTGTCGAATGAAAGACTGGTGCCCTATATTTATAGTAATCCTGACAGACTGCCTGGGCCAACTTCTCATTCTGGGCACTAATTAATTCATATTAATTATCTCTCTCAGCCAACATCTTGTCTAGAGTTATGTTGACTTCTTTTCTTTCTTCCAGAACATTCTAATCTGGTCAAAGGTCACAATGGAGGTTCATACCTCCCGAAGATACCATAATATCAACACTATGTCTGTAGTAGAAACAAGTGTAGTTGCTTTCCCTTTTCCTGATTTGGAAAAAGAAGTAGAGGATTGTTGTGAAGAAGGAAAAATTAATGTTGTTATTTTCAAAAGATGTTTCAATGCATTGATTTGCTTCTTGTGACAAGAATGTTCCTCATGACCAACCTTCTTGAAGTAACTACAAGTTATCTTATCCTTCTTCTGAGGATTCCCCTTTGAAGAAGAGGAGTTGGAGTCAACTTTTGGGGCAGACATTGACTGTGCCTGATCTTTTTATGACTTCTTCTTGGAATTCTTTTGTTTCTTTTCATGTTTCCTTGACTTGTTTTGTCCCTTCAGCTGACCAACCAATAAATCATGAGACTAAGATGGCTTAATAAAATTGATGTAAAGAAGCTTCCCCTACTCATGCATTAACATCTTTGAAAATGAAGCAAAATAAGGCATTGTATATGCATATCCCATAGTCAACCTATGAGTGTGAAAGCTAGAAATAAATGCAGCATATTTAAGTCCAAGTTTAGAGAGTAGTTAAGACAAGTTGTATGTCCCTTTTCTCTATTCCACATGATTTACATTGTGCTCTTTGGTCATTAGCCTTTGTTACATAATCCCATATGTTGTCAAAAGACTTAAGATCAAGACTCATTAGTTCATTATCAAATTGATATCCCCTAACTTCATCAGTTGTCCAATAAAGATTTTTTAATTTTTCCTGTGCATCATGTGAGTTCGTACATCTATTATGTTGAAACATTATATCAAGGGAACCTAGACTCCTAAGACAACCACGAGATTTTGTTTTTTCTATCATTTAGAGTACCTTTTCTTTATCATATGTGGGTTTAGTTACCTTTTTTTTAACATAAGGTATATATCCTTGTTTCATTAAGGCATTCCATGCATTTTGATGCCATGTGTTGTAGTAGTATCGTGTTAGCAATGGAAATTTAAAGTTACCCATTTGTGAAGGAAAAAAGAGAACGAGTAGAAAAAGATGCACTGGCACAATCACAACAAGAGACCCCCCACGAATCACTCAATCAAGGATTCCCCCCCAAGAAAAATGATTTGGCACTTTATATTAGTGTGATTACAATTACCACTAGCAAGAGAACGATGAGTAGAATTGAATTCAATGCCTTTACAAACCCTCAAAAAATGAGTATGTGTTGAAAGTACAATTTTGGAACAATATCAAGTGAAATAAATAATACCACTACGAAGTGTAAAGAAAATCATGCGCTTTCAAAAAAATAATCACCCTGAATCAAGGTCGTATGCAAAAGATATGAGCCTTTGAAGTTCTCAAAACGAGAACTAAGTAGTGTCATCTGTGAGAATATGCAAATATTAGAAAATTGGTGCACCAAAATCAAAAATTATTTACACTAGTGTGGAGAGCACGACAAATTAGTCCAAATGAAAAAAAAAATTACTTGAGAAAAGGAGGTTGGAAGCCCAAGATGTGAGCCTGCAAAATTGGTCTTAAAAACCCAACCTGTGAATGAAGAGTGGGTAGGAAATTCAAAATTTATCTTCCACCAAATTTAGTGGAATTGCTTCCAAACTAGAGAAACCACCAACTGTAGAAACCTCCAGATAAATTAAAAACTCTACCAAATTTAGCAGAATTGTTGCCAAACTTAGCAAACTGCCAGCTATAGAAACCTCTAGATAAATCAAAAAAATTCACCAAATTTAGTGGAACTGTCGCCAAACTTACCAAAACCGCCAACTGTAGAAACTTCCAGATAAATTAAAAAACTGCTCCAAATTTAGCGAAATTGCCGCCAAACTTAGAGAAATCGATAACTGTAGAAACCTTTAGATAAATTAGAGAAACCATCAAATTTAGTGCAACTTTGACCAAGTTCAAGTACGCATTGGGGGGTCGTACAACTCCCTGGGAAAAATAATTCCCTCTTCAGACAACTTCGCACAAAATCAAATGGACAATCGATCTTAGGGTTTTCATATCTTTTGAGCGCAATGGCAGGGTTAGATTTTACTCAAAATGATCTGAAATGGTGGCTCCCCGCTGAATCTAGCAACAAACCTTCAGCTTCAAAATCTCATAGATCTAGCCTCCAGTGTCCAACTAGAATGAAATGAAAGGAAAATATGTCTATCTCAGCTACTTTGGACTCAATGGTGAGCTCAAAATATCTACTTTTTTTTACCAAAAACATCTATTTGAGACCAGTTTTAAGACTAGTAAGAAAATGTGACTTCCACATCTTGTAACTCTGAAATTATAGTGACCTAAAATCTAAAATTTTGACACGATGTGCTTCACTCTGTCTTCTTTGCATCTTGGAAACTTTGATCCTTGGAAATTTCCCTAAAAAAATAGAA
Organism: Picea sitchensis; assembly: GCA_010110895.2. Classification (NCBI taxonomy): domain Eukaryota; kingdom Viridiplantae; phylum Streptophyta; class Pinopsida; order Pinales; family Pinaceae; genus Picea; species Picea sitchensis. Next base: position 10,241 of record SNQJ01S0126040.1, on the reverse strand, counting down.
TGAAAATGGTAAGATGACTTGTGTGAAGGATCCAATCCCAAGGATCATCCTCCTTGATACTAAATGTTTGTACCAAATACTGAATATTGCATGATAAACCAAAGTACAGATAATGTACACAAGATGTGAATGTGGATCACAACTCCAAAAATGATAATAGAGATGAGTTACATAATAACTCATAGAATAAGGGAACCTCGTTCAACTACTTCAATACATTCATATATCCAAATCACATGTTCCTCTCCATAATGACTGTATTGATCTCTATATATACATATTCTCACTCATTGCATATATATGATCTTTATTAGGTTTACCCCTATTACATATACAATTACCCCATTACATATACATTTAACCCCATATATGTCATCCTTGGGATCATATTAAACATGACGATGTTGTTTTACACACAAATATGCTTATTATGTTTATTGAACATCTAATTGCTACAACCTATGATATTCAAGATTCATACAAATGAATAAAATGATATCCATAAGAGATTACATCTCCCCAATTTAAAAATACAATGGTAGATAATTCAATATTAGCTTGCTTGGATGGAAGGTACACAATTACCCCATTTTAACTATAAAACTTGACTACCTTTTGTTGTAATATCCCCAGGCCAGACAATTGTAAATGTAAATGCAAATGTACTTGGGCTGAGTGAGTTTGTTTGCAATTATCATTTTGTATGCTGCTTTCATGGCATGGTGTGTGCGGAGTCTTTGATCTTGCAGTGGAAATGATGCTTAGTGTGCACATTTGAGAGATCTGGAGTGTGTAGCATCTTAAGTCCATAGCGATATTGAGGGCAGGTGGACCCCTTGTGTATATGTTGTGTTTTACATGTTGGTGAGCCAGTTATTATAAGCTAGGATGCTTATGTTTTTGAATTAAGTGAGCCTATAGATGTTAAAGGTCAGGTGTACTTACTATTTTTTGTATATATGTCTCATCAATAATATAAAATACATTGTTACTTACCGGACCGAACATGATAAAATATTATGGGGGGATAAAATACACTAGTTAGGGAAAGTGTGGGTGGAAAAAGTTAAGGAAAAGGAGCTAAGCTAGGGAGCTTAAGCCAAAATGAATATTAAATTGTCTTCTTAAAATTATAGAGAGTATAAGAGAATTCGTTTTATCCCTGAGTTTAAAGTTGGGGACAAGTGGGCCAAAGTAGCTCCCAACATGACAAGAGTCAAGTTAGGGACGTACATGCAATATTGTTGGGACTTAGTTAATTTCCCATCATTTTTCTTACCATCATTCCTTCCATCCATTGATTTATCCAATCAATCATCCATGAGAATTCACACACACCATTGAGCTATCATTAGTATCTTCATGAGCATGCGACCCTGGATCCATAGCCATTTTGTGTTGGTGTACACAGTTAGCTTGGTATATGGACTAAAGAAGCGGGTTATTGGGCGTGGGATATTGAAGAGCAAAGTTATCAAGCAGTGAGCAATTTCTCTCTAGGTGAGAGAAATTGTTGAGAGTCCCTATGAAGGTGTTGAGCATTTCTGGTGCTCTGGAGACTTCTTATCCGACCCTATTGTTGGAAACACAGGAAAGGAAGTGGGGCAATAGAAAGTTGTTAAGAAGAGAAGAGGCACTTCTAGGGTGGAGCAGGCATGTGGAATGGGGAACATGGAGTTGTTAGTTTGAGTTGGCTTTTGTAGTGGAGTCTCCTTTGTCTATGAGCCTTTATCACAGTTGGAATTAGTTTACCCGGATAGAGTTTTAGTTCCAGCTCGGGGGTGACTCGTCATTGAGAGTGATGAATAGTGTGGTCTAAGGGTTGGGAGGTTGTGGAAGGTTTGCAGTAGTTGGTGACATTCTTCACGAGATAAGTGCCAATGTGTGATAAATTTACATGATGCATTTTTTATTTACATTGATTATTTTTTATGGGTTTATCATGTAATGCAGTTTATAACTATGTTATTTTGGTGCTTTTTGTATATATTTTGCATGTATATATTTCTTATTATTTGATGAATACATGTATTCAAGATGTATTTGTATCTTCGTTTATATATAATGCTTAGCAAAGTTCTATGTGTATATATAATATTTTAAGTGCATGCAGTTCAAAAAATTTATGTAGCATAGCTTAGTTAGATGCTAGATATGTTACAGTATGTTCCAGTGAGAGAATGAAAAGCGTTCTCTGGCATAAACTGTGCTTGGAAACATGGATAGTCGAGGGGAAGTTACACAATATGGTATCGAGCTTCATTTTCCAACATTGGGGGTAGATAGATTGAACAAGTTGAGTTAGTGAAATTACATAGAGTTATTCGAATTGTGGAAATTTGAGTTCACGGATCATTCATGGTAAAATTTGAAACAACGACAAGGTGGGAAAAGCCCCAATTGTTGTTATTAAATTCATGAGAAAATGGAGAAATTTGTCCAAGTGGTGAGATATTATTGTCTTATGCTCTACATTTCTAGCAAATTCCAACTGGAATTGAGTGAATTTGGGGATTCTAGTGAAGCCATGGCCAGTTAGACAAAATTAATAAAATAAAATTCTCAATTAATTAAAATTGATTTTAGAGTCGTTCCGAAATATCAACCATCAGTGTTTTGTTGTTGCAGAGGTTGAATAGGTGTTATCGGGGTGAAATTGAAATTTAAGTGAACTGCGAGAATGTCTATGGTAAATTGAGGAAAAATTTAATCCAAAATCCCCAATTTCTGTTGAGTCTGAGGTGTCATAAAAATGAATGTCGAGGGTGGGTGCACTAAAAATACATGATGCACAATGAAAGCATGTGATAAGTGAAAATTAGAGCCTTGCGGAAAAATGTTGGTGGTGTCTTGGTTAATGTAGCTAAAATTTTAGTACATGGAAAAATATAGTGTGTGTGGAGTGCGTGGTAAATTTTAACATACGGAAAAGTATGGTGTGTGGAGTGCTTGTATGATGGAAATTTTGTACCTGTGAGGAGAAAATAATTAATGAGTCTTGTGATAAATTTAGCATTGCAGCTGATGTGAACATGCATAAGGTGTGTGAAGTGTACAAATGCATAATAATGTCGTGCAGGGTGTATGCACGGTGTTGGTAGAGTGTAGAAGAGTTTGGTTGGTGCACGCACAACATTGGTATGTTGTCTATGTATGTTGAATCCAATGAATGCGTCTACCAAAGATTGTTGTGCGTTGTGGAGCATATTGAACTTTGGCATGAGTGGAGTGCAAACCCCAATTTCTACAGCGGAATTCACAAGGAATTGATGCGCATAAAAATGAGTGTGAGCAGGAGGGTGCACTAAAAATACATGATGCACAGTGAAAAGCTTGTGATAAGTGAAAATTGGGCACTGCACGGAAAAATGTTGGTGTGCTGGTGTGCGCGCTAAATTTTGGCGCCGCATGGAAAAATATGGTGTGTGGGTGCGCGTGGTAAATTTTGGCACCGCACGGAAAAGTATGGTGTGTGGGTGCGCGCAGTAAATTTTGGTGCCGCGCGGAAAAATATTGGTGTGTGGGTGCGCGCAGTAAATTTAGCATTGCGCAGTGTGAACATGCATAAGGTGTGTGAAGTGTACAAATGCATAATAATGTCGTGCAGGGTGTATGCAGTATTGGCAGAGTGTAGAAGAGTTTGGTTGGTGTGCGCGCAATATGGGTATATGTTGTCACGCAACAGTTTAGTCAATGGTGCGTGCAAAGTATTTGTGCGTGGTGGAGCATATTGAACTTTGGCATGGTGCAGTGCATAGATTGAAATGCGCGTGGATTATCAGCGCGTGATACAAAAACTGTGTGCAACAGGTATAGTGCAATAACCAAAATTTTGCGCGGTGAATATTGGCGCGCGACACAAAAGTAGTGCGCACAAGTTATTAGCGCGACAAAGAAGTGATACACAGTGGTTATGGATGCGTGGAGCATGATTTACCTAGTGTTGTTGTTGTGCATGGTGAATATGGTTTGAAGGTTGAAATTTGTGCACGCGAAGTTGTTTGAAGGGTGAACAACAGCAGAAAACCAGTGATTTTCTGCGACGTTTTATATCATTTGAACGCCATATTTTTGCAGTGCGTTTTTTAGGGCCTTAACAACGTTTCTAGCTACTCAAAAACCATGAGATAGAGGTCTAACAAAGGTACACTATGTCTCTGCAGATCAAATAAAAGAGCTCGGAGAGAGCTTTCTAATGGTGTAAATCATTTTTCAAACGGAGCCTTTATGAGAAAGTTACAACACAAACAGTGGAGGGTAATTTTTAAGATCCAAATAACTTCCAAGAGCCATAACTTTCTGCTCTGGAATCCGATTGAGGCACCTGAGTAGTCAATGGAAAGATATTGAGCCATAGAAGACAGTCCTAGATCTGAATTAAATTTTTGGGCATGGTAAAATTGTTTAATATGGAAAAGAAGGTACTTGTAGCATTCCAGACCAAAAACACAAAATGGCCTAGAACTTCAGCAGGCTGTAACTAGCAGCGAAGAACCTAGAAAAAGGTGAAACTTGGAAAGAATGTCCATATTATGTATATGAGGAAACCCAATTGAGATCCTACAAAAAATCCAATGGATTAGGTGCAAAAATGCATAATTACAACGTAGAATTGCGCCAAGTTGAAGTGTGAACAAAAAAGTTATTGGGGCCATTTTCAAATAACCATAACTTTCTGCTCGAGACTCAAAATTGAGCATGGGAGCAGGAATTGGAAAGGTGTGGGAAATTGGAATCTAATTATCCACCCAGAAAATTGATCTAGGAATTCCATGTTTCAGGAAATCAGAAGAAATAATTATGATATATTATTGAACCAGAATGGTTCATATATTTTCATGAAATCGTTGAAACAGTTAGCCTGACAAAGTTTTGTTGGTTGCACATTTTGCAAAGTTAACAACAACTAGATCAGCTTAGAGTCCAGAGTAATGGAAGAGGCACATGGGGACTTATAGACAGGAAGAAGAGATAAGAGGAATGGATGTCCATTTGGGCATTGAAGGAACAAACTCCAATGGACATGGAGAAGGAAGGGATGAAACATGAATATGGCAGAGACCATTAAAAATTTGCAGAAGGATTTCCAAAGCCATAAGGATGATAATGAAAGGATTATGAGAGCCAAGGAGTAGCAAGATGAATTCAACATGAAGTTAATGCAGAGATTGAACATAATAGAAAATAAGTTGGATAAGGAGAGTGGCTCAAGCAAATCAGGAAGTCGCAAGTCTCCTGATGAGAAAAGAAGAACAAGAAGTGTTAGCAAAATTTGTATTGATAACCTATGAGTGTGAAAGCTAGAAATAAATGCATCATATTTAGGTCCAAGTTTAGAGAGTAGTTAAGACAAGTTGTATGTCCCTTTTCTCTATTCCACATGATTTACATTGTGTTCTTTGGTCATTAACCTTTGTTACATAATCCCATATGTTGTCAAAATACTTAGGATCAAGACTCATTATTTCATTATCAAATTGATATCCGCTAACTTCATCAGTTGTCCAATAGAGATTTTTTAATTTTTCCTGTGCATCAAGTGAGGTTGTACATCTATTAAGTTGAAACATTATATAAAGGGAACCTGGAATCCTAAGACAACCATGACATTTTGTTTTTTCTATCATTTAGAGTACATTTTCCTTATCGTATGTGGGTTTAGTTACCTTTTTTCAAACATAAGGTATATATCCTTGTTGCATTAAGGCATTCCATGCATTTTGATGCCATGTGTTGTAGTAGTATGGTGTTAGCAATGGAAATTTAAAGTTACCCATTTGTGAAGGAAAAAAGAGAACAAGTAGAAAAAGATGCACTAGCACAATCACAACAAGAGACCCCCCATGAATCACTCAATCAAGGATTCCCCCCCAAGCAAAATGATTTGGCACTTTATATTAGTCCGATTACAATTACCACTAGCAAGAGAATGATGAGTGGAATTGAATTCAATGCCTTTACAAACCCTCAAAAAATGAGTATGTGTTGAAAGTACAATTTTGGAACAATATCAAGTGAAATAAATAATACCACTACGAAGTGCAAATAAAATCATGCGCTTTCAAAAAAATAATCACCTTGAATCAAGATCGTATGCAAAAGATATGAGTCTTTGAAGTTCTCAAAAGGAGCACTGAGCAGTGTCATCTGTGAGAATATGAAAATATTAGAAAATTGGTGCACCAAAATCAAAAATTATTTACACTAGTGTGGAGAGCACAACAAATTAGCCCAAATGAAAAAAAAATTACTTGAGAAAAGGAGGTTGGAAGCCCGAGATGTGAGCCTGCAAAATTGGTCTTCAAAACCCAACCTGTGAATGAAGAGTGGGTAGGAAATTCAAAATTTATCTTCCACCAAATTTAGTGGAACTGCTTCCAAACTAGCGAAACCACCAACTGTAGAAACCTCCAAATAAATGAAAAACTCTGCCAAATTTAGCAGAATTGTTGCCAAACTTAGCAAAACCGCCAACTGTAGAAACCTCTAGATAAATTAAAATAATTCACCAAATTTAGTGGAACTGTTGCCAAACTTATCGAAACCACCAACTGTAGAAACTTCAAGATAAATTAAAAAATTGTTCCAAATTTAGCAAAATTGTCGCCAAACTTAGAGAAACCGACAATTGTAGAAACCTTTAGATAAATTAGAGAAACCATCAAATTTAGTGCAACTGCGACCAAGTTCAAGTACGCATTGGGGGGTCATACAACTCCCTGGGAAAAATAATTGCCTCTTCGAACAACTTCGCACAAAATCGATGAATGGACAATCGATCTTAGGGTTTTCAGATCTTTTGAGTGTGATGGCAGGGTTAGATTTTACTCAAAATGATCTGAAATGGTGGCTCCCCGCTGAATCTAGCAACAAACCTTCAGCTTGAAAATCTCATAGATCTATCCTCCAGTGTCCAACTAGAATGAAATGAAAGGAAAATATGGCTATCTTAGCTACTTTGGACTCAATGGTGAGCTCAAAATCTCTCCTTTTTTTTACCAAAAACATTTATTTGAGACCAGTTTTAAGACTAGTAAAAAAATGTGACTTCCACATCTTGTAACTCTGAAATTATAGTGACCTAAAATCTAAAATTTTGACACGATTTGCTTCACTCTGTCTTCTTTGCATCTTGGAAACTTTGATCCTTGGAAATTTCCCTAAAAAAATAGAATGAAAATGGTAAGATGACTTGTTTGAAGGATCCAATCCCAAGGATCATCCTCCTTGATACTAAATGTTTGTACCAAATACTGAATATTGCATGATAAACCAAAGTACAGATAATGTACACAAGATGTGAATGTGGATCACAACTCCAAAAATGATAATAGATATTAGTTATATAATAACTCATAGAATAAGGGAACCTCATCCAACTACTTCAATACATTCATATATCCAAATCACATGTTCCTCTCCATAATGACTGTATTGATCTCTATATATACATATTCTCACTCATTGCATATATATGATCTTTATTAGGTTTACCCCTATTACATATACAATTACCCCATTACATGTACATTTAACCCCATATATGTCATCCTCGGGATCATATTAAACATGACGATGATGTTTTACACACAAATATGCTTAATATGTTTATTGGACATCTAATTGATACAACCTATGATATTCAAGATTCATACAAATGAATAAAGTGCTAGCCATAAAAGATTGCATCTCTCCAATTTAAAAATACAATCGTAGATAATTCAATATTAACTTTCTTAAATGAAAGGTACACAATTCAAGAAGTATTTTGAGAAGAAATACTTGACTAAGAGATACTATGACAAGAAAATGAAAGATTTCTTTGAACTCAAGCTTGGGAGTATGACAATAGATGAATATGAAATAAGGTTTCTAGAACTGTTGAAGTATGTCTCTTTCATCAAAGAGGAGACAGTTAAAATTAAATGGTATTTGAGTGGATTGCCATCATTTATCAGTGACAAAATACAGTATGATGATCCCAATACATTGGAGGAGACCATAAGGTGAGCTAAATGTCTTTATGATTAGCAAAAATCAGGGCCAACTTTCCAAAAATCTTGGGAAGACAAAAATAAATTCAAGGTGGATCAGAGGAAGAAGGGATCTAAGCCACCATTCTTCAAAAATAATCCACAGGGACAACAAACTCCTAGAGAGCCCAGAATGATTGAGATAGGGGGTCAAAGGCTAAGGCAAACACCTATTCAATGTTGGGGTTGTAAAGGATATCATATGTATAGAGATTGTCCTCACAGAGGTGAAAAAGTGAGAACTGCTCACAATGTACAACAAGCTGAAACAGTGGAGGACATGGACATAAATTTACCAAGGATCTATGCAGCACTGGACAACAAGCAAGCAGAGTATCAGTCACATATGATTGGAGTGGAAGGTATGATCAACAACCAAACCATTGCTATTTTAATTTATTCTAGATCTAGTCATAGTTATATAGATCCTAATATGGTGGAAAGTTTACATTTTCCAAGAAGCAAGCATGGGAAATCTTGGTTGGCTACAGGAGCCAAAAGAAAATTTAATGAGATGGTTAAGTCATGTGTTATGGACATGAATGGACTGAACACCAAGGAATATTTGAACATCTTTCCTTTAGGTTCCTATGACTATCTAATTGGGATGGATTGGTTGGACCAACATCATGCTCTCCTAGACTGTCATAAAAAAGCATTTACTTGCTTGGATGATGAAGGGAAACTAAGGAAAGTGCAGGGAATTCTCAAGGCAGTAACCATTAGAGAAAGTTCAACATTGCAGCTGAAGAAATGTTACAAAAAGGGTGTCAAATATTTGCAGCACATATGGAAGAGACACCTAAAGATAAGGTGCTAAATTTGGAAGATCATGCAGTCTTTGAAGAATTTGAAGATGTGTTCAAGGAGGTACCAGGACTACCCCCAAAGAGAGATATTGATTTCTCTATAAATTTAATGCCTGGAGCAGCTCCAATGTCAAAGACTCCTTACAGAATGAGTACACCAGAGCTAAAGGAGTTGCAAATGTAGCTTGAAGAACTTCTGAAGAATGGGTATATACACCCAAGTGTGTCACCTTGGGGTGCCCCGGTCTTGTTCATGAAGAAGAAACATGGGACATTGATTGTGCATTGATTTCAGATAGTTATATAAAGTGACTATAAAGAATAAATATCCTTTGCCAAGGATTGATGATCTTTTTGATCAATTGAAGGATGCAAAGATATTTTCAAAGATAGATCTCAGGTTAGAATACCATGAAGTAAGGATTAAAGAGGAAGATATCAGCAAGACCGTCTTCAGAACAAGGTATGGTCATTATGAGTTCACAGTGGTTCCATTTGGGTTGTCAAATGCACCAGTTGTTTTCATGTGCTTAATGAATGGTGTTTTCCGAGAATATTTAGAAAAGTTTGTCATTGTATTTTTGGATGACATTCTTATATATTCTAAGTCAGAAGAAGAGCATGAACATCATTTGAGGATGGTGTTGCAAGTATTAAGGGAGAAATTGATGATCTTTTTTATCAATTGAAGGATGCAAATATATTTTCAAAGATAGATCTTAGGTCAGGATACCATAAGGTAAGGATTAAAGAGGAAGATATCAGCAAGATTGCCTTCAGAACAAGGTATGGTCATTATGAGTTCACAGTGGTGCCATTTGGGTTGTCAAATGCACCAGATGTTTCCATGTGCCTAATGAATGGTGTTTTCCAAGAATATTTAGACAAGTTTGTCATTGTCTTTTTGGATGACATTCTTATATATTCTAAGTCAGAAGAAGAGCATGAACATCATTTGAGGATGGTGTTGCAAGTATGAAGGGAGCATCAATTGTATGCCAAATTGAACAAGTCCTCATTTTATCAGAAGAAAATTCACTATTTGGGACATATCATTTCAAAGGAGGGGATTGCAATGGATCCTAAGAAGATAGAAGCCATTAGAGAATTGTCAGCGCCAAAGAATGTGGCATAGGTGAGATCATTCATGGGCCTTGAAGGCTACTACAGGAGATTCATTGAAGGATTCTCAAAGATTGCACATGCAATCACTTCCTTGCAAAGAAAAGGTGTGAGGTTCCAATGGACATTGGATCGTGAAAATAGTTTCCAACACTTGAAACAATTATTAACAAGTGCTCCAATACTAAGGATTGCATACCCAAATGAAGACTTCATTGTATGCACAGATGCATGTAAAGAAGGAATTGGTGGAGTCCTCGATCAAAATGGGTTTGTT